>JANTPZ010094738.1:0-10229 GCA_025593235.1 Vachellia pachyceras | reverse complement strand
AAAATCTCCAAGAATAAGGCATTTTTTTGTAGTGGATATGAGCATTTGTTTAGATTTACAGATGAGCCATGAACACCAAAGTGAACCTATTTTGTAAATGTTGTGTGTGGGTGTGTAAAAGAAAGAGTTCTTCTAAATATTGTTTGAATATTTAAAAATGAAGAGATATATTTTGAAATTTAATTATTTTGATTAATAAGTGATCATATGTGAATCATAAATCTAACTGATGTTATAACCTTTTAATTGAATAGAAGCATTGCTTTTAAAAAAACATCACTTCATTGTTTATAAATACCCTCTCAATAACCCTTTTTGGAGACACAAGAATATGAATGGATACATGGAGAATAAGAAACATATTGTCTATTGCTGAGTTCTTTTACCTTTTGCTTTTATGTCATCGTGTATTTCAATCGGAATGATTCGTTTGATCACGAAGAATACCGATTCTTAATTCTTTAGGGGTTATGAAATATTTCTTAAGAACAGTATCCTCAATCGATGACTTTAACTATACACTTATGTTGTTTTTTCTGGTGATGCCAAACAAAGAAATGAGAGAGAAAATCAAACACTTTGTTTCTTTATCACTTTGATTATATGGTCCTTTGACTATGGCTTGGGTGGTTGGCTTTGTCATTTGCTTCGTACTCTACTCCAGTAATAAAGTCCAACACAATAATGTCATTTTTTGATTAATACAACTCCCCAAATGATTCATTCACTGTGGGAGTTTTCTCTCTCTCTTTTTGGTAAGGGGTTGTTGGGTGTCTTTGTTTCTGGTCGTTTGGAGTTGGGAAGTGTAACATTCCAAATTCTATTTTATGGGATTTAAGTAGCATTAGGGTGAGATTTATTAATTGACTTGAGATTTAGAGTAAAACAAATCATTATTTGAAGTGTGAAAGGATGAAATTGAGAAAGGAATGAAATATGATTGAAATCTAAGGAGAAAATATATATAAATGGAGTCCGATTATATTTTAAGGTATCAAATTGTCTGTAATTGAAAAGAAATAAGAAAAAACGGGACATTCTAAAATTTTTCCTTATTCATAAATTCAAGAATTTTCTAATAAATGAAAATTATCCTGTGGTTATCTGAGTGATATGGATCTACTCAAATGTAATTTATAAAATAAAAGAAATTATAGTATATGATAAACGAATAAAGAAAAATAAATATGATAAAAAATAGAAGAAGGGGGAAAAAGGAGGAAAGTAGAAAATATAGGGTTTTTATTAGAATTTTCTCTTATAGGTTATGTTGGGTAATTTGAGCCATATCTTTTTTTGTTACTACTATAGTACTATGTCATATGTGAGAGAGAGAGAGATAATTCTTTTTGGCGTCTCACTCCTTCTCTCTAGTCAGTTGCCTGTTAAGTTTGAATTTGGGAACTAATTATATTTTGGGAAAATAGCATTTAAGTCCTATGGAACGGGAGAAATTACAAAAAGTCCCAACAAAAACTTCACTTGCTGGAGAGTCCCAAGTGGAGTCAGTAAAAAAAATTGTATTTATGCAAATATCATTGTACCTGAGATGGGAAAAAGAGAAATAAAGAGAAGGGATGAGACGCCTCTATCACTTCCATCACCATTGCCATCTTTGTCTTCTTCCTTCCCACTCACCATTGATGTCGTTACATAGAGAGAAAGCGATAAATCAACTTGCCTAACAGAGAACCCTAGCATGGAATGACTTGCCGTCACAATAATATCGTGGGGAAGAAGAGGATCGTCATCGTGGGAGAAGGTCATTGTCGCAGCTGAGATTGATAAGTTCAATACCCACCATTGACAAGTTGAGCATCAGGGATTGGCAAGTCCAATACCCACCATTAACAAGCTGAAAACCTGGGATTGATAAGTCCCTTATCAAAACTCGACTCGTCAATTCTAGCTTCTCAACTTTTCAATAGTGGGCATTATACTTGTCAATCCTTGATACTCAACATGTCAATGGTGAGTATTGAACTAGTCAATTCCAGCTGCGATGACTTCTTTTTCTCCCATGACAACAACCTTCTTCTCCCCCATGATATTGTTGTGATATCAACTCATTCCATGCTAGGGCTCACTATCGCTTGAGTTGCTCCTTGTTTTTTATGTACATCATGTAGGTCACTATCGCTTGAGTTGGTGATGGTTATGGTGATGGAAGTGATGAAGGCATCTTGGGTCTCCTTTATTTCTCCATCTCTTCTCTTCTCTATATTTCTCTTTTTTTCGCCTCGAGTAAAATGGCAATTGCGCAAATACAACTTCTTCCACTGACGTCACGTGGGACTCTCCAATAAGTGAAGTTTTTGTTGGGACCTTTTCATCATGTATCCTCTTCCATGAGACTTAAATGCTATTTTCCCTTTTATTTTCTAAGACTTTCACCAAAATTGTTCTACTCAGTTGAATCTACCTAATGGTATAATTTATTTGAGCAATAGAATAAGTTTTTGGTTAAGAGTTTAGACAAAATATTGAGTTTGATGATAGAAGAATGTAGGATTTAGAACTTAAATAGTAGCAAGTTTTATTTGATCTAGATTTTTCTATTAGTTGATTTGAGAATTTATATTGATCAGTTTATTATTTGAGGCATATATAATATTTTTTACCTCTATGAATATTACGTAGATATCTATAACTCTCCATAATTTCCATGATCCCCTATATCTATATATTATTTTCTATAATCATGGAATTAGTTTACACTGATATTGTAAAACTATGCTTACAAATAAATTGCATCCCTTATTGTACATTGTGTTTCATACAATGAATAAGAACGACTCTTGATGCCAAAAAAAAAGAATGATTTTCTCATTCTCTAATTCTCTTATTTTTCTTTTCTTTTCCTTAATTTCGTAATACATTATTAGCACAAGTATTTAACCAAGAGCTACTTCCATTAAAGAATGGCTAGAGATATCCCAATATGAAGCATAATATAGTGCCTTAAATATAGATCTTAGATCACAAGAAAGAAAAGCAATTGTGAGAGATAAATGCTTCTTCCATTGCTATATGGCTTATTGTTTTGAGAATGTTCATAAATCCTTTATATATTTTATTATTATGAGCAAGTGTCTTTTGCCACAATTTAATATATTAGGAGGATTTTTTAATTTATTGCACATTAATATTATATAAATTACTTAATATGAAATTTGGAAATCACATTTTTTCAATTTTAATTGATAGAATATCAGAAAAATATCATTTAACAATGAAAAAATATTAGCGACCATCGTTTTATTGATGGATTTTCCGTCGCTAAATGGAATTTTTCTTGTATTTATGGTTATATTTTGGTGATGTGTTAGATATCTTAATCGTTGGTTATTATGCTATTATCGTATGTGCAATTTTAGAATAACACGTGAGTGGATCATTACATATTCTTATGGTTTTGGTTTGGGACACAAACTATGGGTTTAAACTTTCGTGCTATAGTTTGCGAAATAGCAATATTTGAGATGTTTTAATTAATTAGAACGGAAGGAAACTATGGTTTGAGATTCTAGTTTAATTAGAATTATTATTGATAACATGTGAAAATATTTTATACATCAATAAAAGATATGAAAGTGTGGGGTGCCCAAAATGTCTATTTTGAAAATATATTATTTTGTAGAAGAAATTGTGTTAAAAATTATAAAATTACTAATTTTATAAATGCTAAGTTGTGTTCTGTAATTAAAAAAATGAGTGTATACTAATAAAAAATGAAGTTATACCTGCGGAAAATTTTTACAGGTAATTTCCTGTAGATTTACTTGTGGATTTTAAATCTGTAGGTAATTTACTTGCGGATTTCAAATCCACAGATATTTTTTTTGCGGAATTTAAAATCCGCAGGAAAAATGAAATTTTTTTAAAAAAATTACCTGCGAATTTTAAATCCGTAGAAAAATTAAAATTGAAAAAAAATTACATACGGATTTAAAATCCGCAAGTAACTTTTCTTTGGATTTTTTTTTTCGCAGGAAAAAATTCGTAAATTTCTTGTGAATTTTTTTCAGCAGGAAAAATACCTGCGGATTTAAAATCAGCAGGTATGTTGAAATCTCCAGGAGAGTTTTTAAAGTTTTTGATTGCCGCCAAACAAGTTTTTTAAAAATTTCGCTCGGTTAAATCTCTAACCTGCAGTCCACTTGCACACCGACTCTCATATTTCGCTCGGCCACCCACTTTTCTCCACCTCTTCAGATCCTTGCCTCCTTCTCCTAAGGTATCGCAGAGCTCACATGAAATCGTCCGCTGAACTCATTTCTCTTCGAACTTCTTGGTCTCTGTTGATTCTTCTCTATTTTATCATCCGCCTTGTTCTCCTGTTTCTCGGCCGGCTTTTTATCGCCGTCGGCGTCTTTCTTAGGTTGAGGGGAAACAATCTCCACCTTCTTGTTGATCTTTTCAGCTAGACCCTCCCGCACCTTAGCTGCATCCACTTTACCGATAACCGTCAGTTTATTGGCGAACGTATCAACCTTGACCCCTTCCACACCTGAAACCTTAAGAAAAAAGAGGCCAAGATTGAGGTTGAATTCCTAATTTCAAGAGTCATTCTGAAGCAAAGGAGGGATCATTCAACCTCCAATTTCAAGATAGAGTACAATAGATGGTTGAACTGAAGGAATTGAGCATACCTTGGAAGCGGCGGACTGCTTTTTTGATCTTCTTGGTGTAGCCATCGCAATGCATAATTGGAATCAAAACGTTAGGGTTTGGATTTGATTCGAACTCGTAGAACTTGGAAGCAGTTGGTTGCTGTTTTGAAGAGTGAAATTGGAGGTAAGGACATGGAATTGATATATATATATATATATATATATATAACAGGGAGGGAAAGAGAGAGGAAGGAGAGGCAAGTGGAGTTGGACATGTGTGATGTTATGCATGTGTGTGTGTTTATTTACTGACTTCTGTTTATTTAACTTCCATAATAGACATTTAATATTTATCTTTGCATCTGTATCAACATTGCTGACTTGCTGTTTTTTTAATGAGTTTATTGAGCAATTGCAAGGAGTGAAACTAAAATTTTTCATAGGTGATTCCCACAATTATTTTACTTCGTTCACATCTTTTTATTCTCTGTTGTATTGGTGAAATACATTGCAACAAGGTGGTGCTATGGCTACTGGCTAAGGTTTCTTTACTGCATGACAAAATTCTATTAGACTAGACATGAAAGATTCGTAGAAATTCAGGTTGATGAAGTGTGATGTATATTGAATTTTGTTTTCTTTACAGTCAATCAGAAGGAAAACTAAGAAAGTTTTGCAGAGATACCGTTGTGCTGCTTCGATCAAGGTACTGTCACATGTAGAAGAGCTGCAGGATTGCTCTGTATGTATTTTAGAATCAGAAGATTGATTGCAATTCAATATCAATAACACATTAATATCTATCGATTTTTTTCAATGTGTTCCTTTAACCACATGATGCTTGATTTCACTGATACTTGAGTTATTGTTTTGTCTCTCAGTATTCTACAGATGTACAACTCTACGTCTTGCTTTAAATGCAAATCATGTTGATGACAATAAATATTTTTTGGATTCAATGCTAAGATATTAACACACCCACACAACATTAAATCAGCATGCAAAGTCAATTTTTTCGAGTGTAGATTTAGACATGTCCATTTGGGGTTTCATTAGATTTAGATTTAAACAAACTCAATATTTGTTGATTTCCTCAATGTTTTTGTTAAAATTATAAACCATTGCTGAAGTCTAAAACTCTAATAATGAGCAATGACAAGAGTTCTCTTTGCCAAACCTAATGCATTGAATTTGTAGGTGCAGATTAGGATATGGTAATTGTGTGTAATCAGGATCAAGAAAATTTTTGGAATCTTCTGCAATTACCAGTAATGTAAGACTGAAGTCTGTGAATACCCAATAGTACAAATTCAAGGCATAAAACGCACTTTTATTCAATTTCTTTTCCCACTATTGAGTGTCTATTTATTTACCTTGACATATGTAAACCATGCTGGGATTACTGCATTGAAAACATAGTGATACTGTGAATAATAGTGCTGAAAATCCTTCTAGTCGGCAATTATACAGACACAAGACTTCTCATGACTCCAGGTGGTTGTGATACACAAGACTCCAGGTGGTTGTGGTTCAGTTTTTAAGTTAACTATACAGACTTCTCATGAGTTTTGTTTAAATTGCATGAGCCTGCAATAATATACTCTGAGAGGAGTTTTTGTGCATATTTCAATCACTGAGAAGAGTTTTTTTTCATTTGAAAAAAAAACTCAAGGTTTATGTAATATACTCCAAGGTTTATGCTTCCATTTCTTGAAGTGTAACACGTGCGCGCACACGGGGATATGTAATAATATTCAAGTTTTGTTCCTTTCTCTTTTGATCACTTTCTATGTCACAAAGAAATCCACATTTTCATAACTTCCTATTGTGCAAGTATTTAGATTGACGAAAGAGAAGAAATGACGTAGTCAAAAGTATTTAGATTGTCATATTGTGCAAGCTGATGTTTAAAATGTATTGATAGAATTAATTTATCATATAGAACTAGATACTCGGTGTTACTTTTACTATTTGTTGCTAAGTATTCTTAACTTCCTATTTTTTACTATTTGGGCAATGCAGGGATGAAAGTGAATGGTGGATTCTTCCTTCTAGTCTGCTCGTGTAAAATTATCGAATCATGTCTTGTAAATCGCCATGTAGCCAAGCAGGAAATTCAAGATTTTTCTTTGTATAGTGATGATCATAATGTCTTCTGGCAATCATGAATGTATTTCCCCCCTTAGTTCATACTTTCAAAAATCCTTTGTATAGTGATTTAATTTGATTTCCTTAAAGATTACTTTGTATATCATGTTGTTGCTTATTCCCTTGAAGATTACTTTGTATACCATGTTGTAATTAAGACTTGTTTGAGGTATTTTAATTAAACTATTTTATGAAATTTGCAAATGATAAATTTTGTATGTTCCTGATGCTTGTAGGATATTAGAAAATGTTACCAAATTCATAGATATTTTTTTAAATTTTTTTTCATATTACTTGCGGATTTTCTTGTCAATTTTTACATGGGGATTTTCCTGCGAATTTTTACCTGAGGATTTTCCTGCGGATTTCAAATCTGCAGGAAAATAAATTTATACGAACCTTATACCTGCGGATTAAAATCCGCATGAATAAGTATTTTTTTTTTGTAGTGGTAGACTTTATTATTTGCTATTGAAAGCAAATTTTGTATTATGTCATGAGATAATAATATTGATAATGATATGAAAATTTGATCATTTATCTAATGTAGAGATAAATGTAATTTAACTTTCATGGTGTATATCATCATCTGTTGTCTGTATTTGTCTTGATATAAAAATGTATAAATATTGTGAATGTTGAATTTTATTGTGGATATGAAATATTGTCTAGATATAATGTGTTGATACTTCAATATCACTTTGAAAGCAAATGTTTAATGAATACAAAAATTATAATATTTTGATATGGTTATTGAAATTATGAATACATATTGCAATATGGCTGAAGCCATATAAATAAATGTGTCAATTTATTAAAAGTAAATGTCAAAATTAGCTATAAATCCAAAGAGAATATAAGCACTACTACAAAAAGTATTTTTTACACCATATTTTTAACCCAATTGGCGCCTTTTCTCAGGTGGCGTGTATGTGATGGGAGTATAAAGTTAGGGCCTACGGCGCCCCATATATTAAATAGGGCGCATAAGAATATTTTTTAAAAAAAACGTTCTGTTCAATTTTATTTAATCCATTTACTACATCTGATTCAGTTTGTAGTAAGTCATTTCATTTTGTACACCAGATCAAGTCCAGACATAATAAACACATGAGAGTTAAAAACAAAAGTCATTGTCTCATTTACTGAGCAAAAGTACATTTGTGGTAGAGAAACACAATTCATCAATCTAATTAACCCGATAAAAGTCAACATCAAGAGTTAGAACTATTTGAATACCTTGAAGAAATAAGCATTATTTACAAGTCAAGGAGACGTTTAGCCAACAAATCTCTGATCAAATCAATGTCAGCAGCCAAATAAGTATCGTCATTATAAAAAATCTACAAATTTAAAAACAATTATTAGACCAATTCAAATTCATCAAACTAAACGAGTAACTCATCAATATTTGATAGATTACGTATTACCTCTTCTAAATCTCTAGTCAATCCACTCTGAATAATATTATACATGTAACTGATGACATAATACCCGCACTCAGTATTGCCTGATTGTCGAAGCCATTAAAGATAAAAAAACATATTGTTAAAACATATAAAGGGATAAAACGACTTTCAATGAAAGAACTTAAAGTTAAAGTACTTACTTTTGGATAAGACCACTGTGTGGTTTTATTTCTACCTTCACGTTTACTGCTCATAAATCGGTATGTCTTGAGTGCACTGCGATTGAATTGACAATAGTTACACATGAAAAAAAACATATTTAAACATCGTTAAAAGCAATAATTTACAAATGGAAAAACTTACGTATCAAAGACGTATTTTTAGTCGCCCCCTGCCTTTCTGCCAGCCAACAGATCAAACCAATACACAGTATTCACGAGAGGGAAGACAACATGAAGACTCCAATGATGACTACAACAACACATATAAATGAAAATGAAGTTAGCAAAACAAGTTAATTATTACTAATTCAGCTAAATGTGTTAAAGGGATAACTATAATTCCATACCTTTCAATTATTGGCGATAGGTAACACAACTTTGGATTAATGTCTTCTCTTATTGTGCTCCTAACATAATGCACCCTATGTTCTAGAGAATTGTAACTCTTTGTTGTATTCACATGACATAAAAATCCATACAAATCACCTCTAGAAAAGTAGACACAAATATTGTGGAATGTCCTATTAAAGAGTTAAATAATAAAGGAAATAGTGAATTATATAAAACCTAAAAAATGACATCATTAATTGAAGATAGGAATATAAAAAACTTACAAGATTGCAAACTGAAGCCATGCTATATCTAGGTCCTCCGACGATAGGAATTTTTTCACATCATCCTTGTTGATAACGAATTCATATGTTAGACCACAACCCACAATCCCATCAAGCATCTGCATGGTCACAGGTGTAAATTTTTCTCATAGCTACTGCAACCGTGACAAGGATGGAAATTTTGCAGCTTCTTCTGGGTCATAGTAAAGTAGAGAATACATATTATAAATATAATCCCGAAGAAAAATCAAGTAAGATCATAAGGTGGCTACTACCTCATAAGGTGTTGTAGGTGTAGAATTAAGATTTTTCGGCCAAAGAATGAAACAACCCTTGGATTGACCTAAATGGATCACCTCTCGATCAGGGATTGGGTCGTCGGAGGCTTCCTCACCATCTTCAATACGTGTCACCGAGATGCGAGACAAGCTATCTGGAATTGGAATACAATGGTGCGTAGTAGCTAGCCTGTAGAAATAAGCATTGACAACAGCGCGTATTGGCTCATCCAGGTAGAGAGTGCAATGCTCTCCAACTATTTTTGCGGGGGTATTAGGAGAAGGGTCACCCAATACTGTCTCAGGCGGATTATTGCTATCTTTGCTACTGAGAAATACAGGGGAATCTATGTTCTTCAGTTCGGCAATCAGCTTCCCTGATTTCAGGAGAGTTGTGAACTTAGCTCTCATCTCAGCTCTTATCTGCTTACGTAGATTGTTCATCATCTGGGTTTGTATCTGGCTTTGGATTGAGCTATGAAGTTGAGCGTCAAACTCTTCACGGAGTGATTGATGCATCTCAACTACTCTAGATTGAATCTGCGCTTCAGTGGACTGTTGAGATGGTCATCCAAAATATTTTCCTACATCGTATAATACGTTATAAATGAGGTACCAATAAACCCAAGTCAAACAATCACATGCAATTATTATATGTCAACACTTACAATCCTTCCAGCCACCTCAACAACTGCTTCATTTACGTACTTTCCCTTTCATCCTCGCTGCTTTCCATTTTATGTGACGTGAAGAAGGTGTAGGGGCCTGAACGGCAACGGTGGGATCTGAGGCGGATGCCTCCTGCAATCTTTGTTCATCCTCCGCCATCATCTTTCGTTGAAGCTTTCTGTATCTACCACGAGACAAATAATGCGGATAGATATTTGCAGCACCCTTTTATTTGTTGGCTTCACTTAATTCCTATTAAGGCAAAAGAGGGAAATCT
>JANTPZ010094736.1:0-14029 GCA_025593235.1 Vachellia pachyceras | reverse complement strand
AAAAATACTCGGTGGGCCCTACACAAAAAGGTTGCGGAGTTTTTAACGGAAATAATAAGTATGCGCCTATTTTTTTTACCCAAAATTTGTTTATGTTGCCAGCAGCTCTTTTTGAAAAGGATAAAGGGTATTTTTGAATTTTACGCTTTTCCTTTTTTAACTAATCAATTTTCAGCTATTACCAGAATACTGCAAAATGTCATAAAATATAAACCATAAGGGTAAATATTCGGATTGTATAATCATATTCTATGATTATTTCAAAATGCGAGATTAAGAATTCACTAACCCCCCCCCCAATTGCCCCCATTGCTCCATTATTCAGGTCCTGTCCCTTCAGGGACATTATTTAAGCCTTCAACTAAAACAAGAAAACAAACAAATATAGATGGTAGTGAAATATCATATTCTTATTAATATGCATTGTACATGTGAAACAAATCAGATCAAATTTTTAATTTTTTATATACGTTAAAACAAAATCTCCGTGAATTATCGTCTTTTTGTTGAATATCCGTGACCATAATGAACCCCATTTCTTAGTTATATATAAGACGACCCATAAATATACACCTCACTTCCCATCCCCCACCCCCAATAATTCTGCACTAACCTCTCTCTGAACTTCAAAGGGCATCTCCCATCTCTGTTCATTGATCTGAACCATAATCCAGTGAAAGAGAAGGTTGCAGAAGAAGTTAAAGAGAGATTGGTCAGGTTCAAGAGCTTTCAACTTGATGGGGAATTGCATGGAGAGGTCCAGTGAGATCCCGTGGCAAGAAGAAGAAGAAGATGAACAAGTGAAGCAGAAGCGGGTAGAGGAAGAAGATAGTGAAGGAAAGAAGAGAGTGAGGATTAAGGTTGTTCTGACGAAAGAAGAGCTACAATGGCTTATACTTCAACTCAACGAGAAGCAAGGCATGGGGCTTGACCAAGTACTTGAACAGATACGGAGAAGCAGAGACAAGGTTGAAGCATGGAAGCCTTCTCTAGAGAGTATCCTGGAAATCCCTGAAGTCCCTGAGATGATGAACAGATGATCCTCTCTCCCTCTCCCTCTCCCTCTCCCTCTCACACACACACACACACAAACACACAGATTTTGCCTTCCTTCTCTATTTAATTCTAGGGTTTTGTAATAATTGTTGTAAGTGATGATACTTGCGTTTGTAAATCTTACTCGTGAAGACAATGAGCTTGTGCTGTAGAGCACAACAGTTTGTTCCCTTCTGTTAACAAATTAAGAAGAATGGATTGAGAAATTGAATGTATTATTACAAACCCATATGGGTATAACAATTATCTACCCTCTTTTAAGGGTGATGAACTAATCCTATTTTGGGGACTCTTGAAGTGGAAGATCCTTGTTATCCTCCCATTCTCTATACTTTGGTGGAGATTCTTCATCCTCTCACTCTTTGGTGATGATTATACAATCACACACTTAAACCATTACATTATGACCCCTTTATATAGGCTTTTGGGTCATTAACTAACTAAGTGATTAACACTAATCACTCTAACTAACTCATACTTCCAACACCCCCGCTCAAGTTGACACCCCTTAACTCTAGGTGCTCAACTTACCAACACAAAAATTACAAAGGAGTGAAGTGAGTTAATTAAACCATACAATTTGATTCACATAACAGTACAAGCATTTTTTCCTAATCTTCTTCGAACATCATCATGGCCAGATAAGATATTTGCTAGCTTAACACGTACAATTCCTTCATCCTTCCTCGATATCTTTTCTTCCGAGGCAACAAATTTTTTTAGCAATCACCCTTCATCTTAAATTCATATTAGCAGGGAAATCTGATAGCATGATGTCTTTAGTAATCACAGTGCATGCAGACAATAAGCTTCCCCGTCTCTTTATTAAATTTGTAGTTTGTCGCATAACGAGGAAAAATTCCTTTTGGAAGATTATACTCCTTAAGCAAATCTGTCAATGGCTTTAGCTCGCTCACCTCGAAGACAACGCTTTTCCACCAAATAATTCCAAAGCTTCACTCTCTACGTCCTCAGCAACAATTAATAGAGGTCTTTGTATCTTTAGAGCTAACTCCAATACTTTTACCACAGCATTGATGCTCAAGATTTTCTTCTCTGATTCTTCTGGTTTGTTATAAAATAAGGAGATATATAGGCCCTGTCTAGCTTCATCCCTTCAACAACTTCCAATTCATTATACAGAATCTTGCCATATGAGATTGTGATTACTCCCTCTTTGCCAACTTTCTCCATAGCCCTTGCAATTAACTCACCAATTTCTCTCTCCCCATTAGCTGAAATAGTCCCTACTTGCGCAGCGGAAGCTTTTTTTTTTTTTTCTTGGCACCTGTTTTCTTTTTTTCTTTTTTCTTTTGCCAGCTTTGGCTTCAAGCGATTTAGTTCAAGAACATCTAAATCAATCTTCCCTAGTTGAGAGGCCTCTGATATGGCTGATTGTAACAAACTTTGATAATCGGTTCCTTCTATTCTAAGCATATCTTTTAGCTTAGTTATATGGCTATGAATGTAGTAAGAATCTGTAGGAAATGAACTCTTCTTCTTCAAGCTTTCAAGCACATCTGGTATCTCCCGGTACAAGGTTTCAACATTACTCAAAAGC
This sequence comes from Vachellia pachyceras, assembly GCA_025593235.1. Taxonomy (NCBI): domain Eukaryota; kingdom Viridiplantae; phylum Streptophyta; class Magnoliopsida; order Fabales; family Fabaceae; genus Vachellia; species Vachellia pachyceras. Next base: position 11,412 of record JANTPZ010094736.1, on the reverse strand, counting down.
TCTTTAGACTCCTTTTTTAACCGATTCCTCCTGAATGCGATCAACTTCCATCACTAATGGAGGCAAATGGACAGAGAGAATATCAATAGGAGAATACCAGACAAAAGCAACCATGCTTCCAAGCCCGTAATATCGAAGACAGTTCCTCTGCAAAGAATGGCCACAGGGTGCAACTCGATTCACAATTGCATGGTTTGAAAATCTTAGTTCCAAGAACTTTCCAAAGGACAGTCCCCCAGGCAGCATCATATGCTGAGAAACTTTGTTGAATGAAAAAGACAATCTAGGTTGGCCAAGTCTGAATGGAACCATGTCACCAGAATTCTCGTCTTTCTTGGTTCCAAGAAGGGGACAATAGCGCTTGATGAAGCTTCAAGAATTAGTTTCTTGGCTTCCTGGAGAATATCGTGTCACCTGCAGATTTCTTGATTTCAACCGTCTTCTATTGCTGGCAATTTCTGCATCTACTGCGTGCGTCTCTTCTTAATTCACCTCTCTGGCCTATGACACAATTCGACTTTCTCTTCCTTGGCGACTTCAGCGAAAACGTTGACCTCTTCTTGTTTTTCAGCCCATTAAGCAGCCTGATACCATGTTAACAAATTAAGAAGAATGGATTGAGAAATTGAATGTATTATTACAAACCCATATGGGTATAACAATTATCTACCCTCTTTTAAGGGTGATGAACTAATCCCATTTTAGGGGCTCTTGAAGTGGGAGATCCTTGTTATCCTCCCCTTCTCTATACTTTGGTGGAGATTCTTCATCGTCTCACTCTTTGGTGATGATTATACAATCACACACTTAAACCATTACATTATGACCCCTTTATATAGGCTTTTGGGTCATTAACTAACTAAGTGATTAACACTAATCACTCTAACTAACTCATACTTCCAACACCTTCTTTTACTTCTACTGTTTTTTGTTGCCGCTTTCCCCTATTTTAACTAACTCTATCTTCCCAAGTATGTGCACAACATTATCCATGGATTTGTTTTCAGTTATTGAACTAGCACTCTTACTATATTTTGATCCAAATCCATATTTTCATAGCAATGCCCTGGACAAGTAAATTATACCAGCAATTGCATTCAGTAGAAGCAGTGATCAGAGAGGACGTAGTGCAGCATATAGAGAGAGAAGAAAACAGAGGGTGGGCATGAGAAGCCTCATTTGCTGGATCCCAAATACGAATCAATGATTAAAAAGGGAGATGTGTTATTCTAATGTACGTGAAGCAATTAAAAAATGCGTCCCCAGCTGGGAAACCAAAGTTGAACTTTTAGACCTTGGCCAACAGTGAAGGTTGAAGATCACGAGTTGTTGGAAACTGAAATACTGATGATTGGCCCATACTGTTGTTCGACCTTAGTATAATGCAAATACAGACCGTTGACAATTTTATGCGACGGTGCGATATTTCTTTCGTAACATGGAAAAACCCAGACAGGCTGGCAGATCCTAAATTCTTAGTACAGCGAATAAGATTCGTTAAGAGCAGGAAGTAACCAAAGTTGCTCCTCTGGCAAAAAAAAAAAAAAACCAAAGTTGCTCCATTTTCTTTATTCCACTCTACCGGTCATGGAAAGAAGGAGCAAAGGCTCATGGCAAGACAAAAAACAAATGAAAATTATAGCGAAGCAAGCAATATTTAGTATAATCTAATTAATTTCTCCAAGCAAGACTTTGAATTATGATACTTCCTCTAGTACAAGAGAGCTGATTGATTTCTTTTAGAAATTATAGAAATAAATTAACTAATTCATTTATAATTTTTTTAAAATCAATTATCTGATTTGTAAACTAGTATACAATCTAACTGTATATATAACTATTTAAGAATGTATATTGTAATTAAGCGATTTATTTAATTTTTATTATAAAAAATTAATTAATTTTTATATTAAACGGTGAATTAGTAGCATGTTAGTATATAACCGACGTGATTACTAATGATTGCTTCCTGTTGAGACACGTCAAAGGAGCAGGTGGCTTGGAAAGAAATTTGTGTGGTTCTACTGACCTTCTTGTCTGTGTTCAAAAGTCTCGAAAAGTAATGTCTCCATTATCGTGCTGGGTTTTATTTTTGAGGGTTATTCATTGTTCCGAGATACAGTTTAACATGCTTGGTTATGATTTATGAGAATCTCTCTCTCTCTGTGGCTCGTAGGTACTTGGTTTTAAGCAACTATTGGTTTTGTCTTTTGACGTGAATAAACCTTTTAACCAACAATGCTCATGGCACCAATACAATTTCTTAGGGTTAAGTAAGTGATTCGAAATTCGGTGGATCCGCCTGAACTCATTATGCTTGTAGCCCGTTTGAACCCACTCGAAAAGCAACCCGGAATGGGCGGGCTACGGATATACCCTCGGGCTACCTGTGCCCACCCGTTTATATTTATATATATATATTATGTGTATATTTGTTTATAATATATTTAACTTTTTATTTAATCACTACAAGTTTCTTTAGCTTATTTGGCGAAGGTGTGTTACAAATTCCATAGGTTGAGTATTCTACGACTATTAAGCATTTTTTTTTATATGAAGTTATCATTTATCAACCTCTGCCTCACACCCATTTTTTTCATAACCATTAACCCCAATACGCACAGCTTGCCTTCAATCGTCGTCCAGAGTCCCAAACCCAGAGTGTCTGTAAAAGCCTTCGATCGCACAGCCTACCATTAACCCCAGCGTGGGGCACAGGCATGGCTAACACCCAGAATCCCAAACCAAGAGGCCAGAGGTAGAGCTCCAACTCGTGTGGCCAAGCCCTCGATCGCCATCCCCTCGCCTTGAAGCTCAAAGCTCCAACTCCTGCCTTCGCTCGCGTTCGTCATGCGAGAAGCCATGCCTCAGTGCTTCATTCCTTCGTCTTGCGAGAAGCCGTTGTCACTGCTAGTGCTCCATTGTCTCCTTCCTCAAGCTCACCGTTGACTGTGACGATTCCCATCATGAGGTCGCGATTCCGTCCCTGGCACAGATTGGGAAACATGAAGGACCATCTCTGATTTCCTCTTTGCACAGATCGACGATTCCGTCCCTGCACAAATCATCTCACGCCTCTCTGATTCCGTCCCTCACCGATGACTGCCCTGGTTTCTTCATCAAGTTAGCGCATCTCTAATTTTGACCCTGCGATTGCTCTTTGTTAGGTCTTAATTCCATGTCGGATTTTGGTTGTCATTGAGATTGTTTGTGTGCCGAAGCTGCGTTTTGCCCCATCCCTCGTCCTCTCAAATTTTGGTTGTCTTGATTCCTTGAGATTATTTTGCCCCCATCCCCAAATTTGCTGAAGCTAATGCATAAAAAAAATTAAACGGGCATCCCGTTTAACCAGCTCGAACCAGGCAGGTTTTAGGCAGCCTGTTTAAGACGAGCTTAAATGGGTTCGTGTTGAAAGTATTGGAAACAAGAATACATTGAGAAGAGGAAGAAGAAATTGAATGTATCATTACAAACCCATTTGGGTACAACAATTATCTACCCTCTTCTTGAGGGTGATGAACTAACCCCATCTTGGGGACTCTTGAAGTGGGAGACCCAAGTTATCCTCCCCTTCTTGGTGGGGATTCTTCATCCTCTCACCCTTTGGTGAAGATTATTCTAATCTCACACTAGAACCATTACACTATGACCATTTATATAGACTTTTGGGTCATTAACTAAGTGATTAACACTAATCACTTTTATCTAACTCATACTTCCAACAGTTCGAGCTGTACTTATAAACGAGCAGGCTTCAGGCTCATTATTAGGTTAACCTGTTCGGCTTGTTGCTTTGCTCTACAATTCCCGTGTATTTTAATTCCATTGTTCTACTCTGTGCAGCTGTATATGCATGTAAAAGAAGATAAGATTCTTATAAATATAATTTGGATATGGAACTTGTCATAGAGTATGCCTCTAGATTCAAAGAATACGCATAGAGCTATCTACAAATTACTCACCAACAAGGTCTTTAAATTGGTAGCGAGATTTGAATTCATAAACTTATAGATGGTAAACTAATTTTTATCAATTGGTTCAACTTTTAATGAAGATTTGTAGCAAGCTTTTACTTGCCCTTCATATTAAAAAAAAAACATGTACCCCCTCCATTCTATTACCACTTCATTCTCTCTCCCTGGTCTGTGTCTTAGGCCCATTGTAATACCCTAAACAATTTAACCACATAATATGTTCACAATTAATTATGCAACTCGTAATCCTTTCTGATACCATTTGTAATTCCAAAGAAACCACACATTTAAACATAATGAGTTATTAAATCCTCAAGGTCCAGGGCACAAAAGTTGTGGGCGAGACACCCAGCCCACAAACCATTCACAATTCATAGTATCATTCAAACACAGGGCACAAAACTCACCCACAAGTCACCATCATAAGTCACAAAAATCAGAACAGTTATTAACAATCCCATTAACCATATAAGTCCAGCTATATTTCTCAAATCAATACTTAATATCTCACACATACCACAAGACAATTTATTAATCGATACAATTTCACAAAATAATCATAAAGGTATAATCAAATTATGCAAGCCTTATAAGTTTGACAATATACATTTCTCTTTAAAATAGCTTAATTATTAAGCCTACAGTGATAGCCACTATCAAACTGTTGACTCCTTCCCTTCAAGCCTCGAACCACTAAGTTACTCTCCTAAAAAAATATATGTCGATAGGGTGAGACATAAAGTCCTAGTAACCAACAATCAATTCATAGAATATACAGTACGGGATTATAAGTCAGTGAAGCAGTGCTAATTTACAATATTCAAACAAAATAATGTTTTCCATTCAATACAATCCGAATGCACAAGTGATCCCTCCAATCTACTCCTCCATATTACTCCTGGCCTCCCATTTGGGTCTAGGCCGACTCCACACTTGAATGTGAGTCACAGTAGAACCTGACCTCCCTCTTGGGTCTAGCCTGACTCCCCACCTAAGTGTGAGTCACGATAAAACATGCCTCCCTCCTGGGTCTAGGCCGACTCCTCACTTGAGTGTGAGTCACAGTACAGCCAACCACTATAATCAGTAGTGGGGCAATCACGGATACAATCACAATACGTTACACAAGTCTCATCATCACAAGATCACCTAACCACTTCCATGCACCTCATATATCAATTCCCTACAAATGCATAAATTCACAATATGTTATGGATAAAGATAAATTATGAATAGCTCATCAAACATATCTCTAAGTAAAACATATCCTTTATATATATAGAAAATACTTCTCACTTCACTAAAATTGAATATATAAAAATAGAGATAAGATTCGTAATACATAATAAAGGTATCGAAAATACCTTACAATCCATGTAAGCATATAAAATGAATTAACATCAACTACTTCAACTCCAAGATACTCGTAAGTTCAAACCACAAAGCGTTAACCACAATCAAGTTAATCTACACGATAATTAGATACAAATTTAATATACTAAATTAAACAATCAACTTGACTATCTACATTTAAGTTCATGGAATAATCATTTAAAATCCATAGTCATCAATAGACTCTTAACTATTTAATTTAACCCAAAATTCAATTATTCCCCTTAACCCAAAAACTTAATCAATTCGTAAATCAACTTCATCTTCACAAATTCCCAATTTAAGTTTAGAGTTTTAAATATAAAACTGTTAAGTTGTAGATCCTTAATCTGTTCAATAACGCAAGTTGATTAACACTTCAAAAACAATTTCAAGAGCACTTATAAATTTTCAACCCCAAATCTAATATGTGCAAACCACCTATGTAGAATTAATTATAAACTGATTTAATCAAATAATTATTTTAAATTATAACAACAATTAGATCATGAATCGAGAAGAAGAAAAATTAATAGTTATTTCCCCTGTACCTTTCATTAGACAGTTCTTGATAAAACTTAATCTATATTTCAAACCATAATATTAAATTTTCATCTGATCAATTTGATATTACTACTATTAGAAAGAGAAAATTACTTTGAAAAACTGTTATGAAAGAAGAAATTTAAAAGAAAGTAGTTTTGATTACCTAATTGATCTCAGAATAATACCTAGATTCCAAGTTGTCGCCAATGCCATCTAACGCAAAGGAGGAAAAAACCTAAGGCACTGTTGCGGGAGTCACATTAACACACGATGTGACCAAACCCTTGATTCTTTCATTTTTCCTTGATTTATTTAATAAATAAACACACACACGTGAAGCTGCAAGCAGCAAAACCACTCTTTTTTTTCTATTTTTTTATATACATATATATACATCTCATTAGGTGGGCCATGTGCCCTAATATATATTATATTTATTTTTTATAAAATCATCTTTTAATCATTTAAGATTTTCTTCAATTATGATATATTATTTTTTTTACTCAAATAATTATCTAATAAATTATATTTAACATAAACATTATTTACATATAACAATTAAATTTTTAAATAAATAATTATTTTTTAAAGGTAATTAAATCTTTTAAATAATTAAAAACAGGATGTTACACCCATGTTTTGTGTTAGCCCGTTTTAGGATCAGAAGGAGAGTGAGACTGACTGAGTAGAGATGGGCCTAAAGCTAATTCCAGGAAATTGGTACATGCACTTCTATTTTTCGGGGTTTTTTTTGTGATATTAAAAACTCAAAAAAAAAAAAAATACAGCCATTGTTATGAAACTTTAAAGATAAAGGAAACATTAGGAATAGCTCTTATTGATTATCTCAAGTGTGTATAATACATATGTGGTGCCTTATATTTTTTTCGGTTGCCCACCTGGTTCACCGGAGCTTTACTTCGACTACGTCCGGATCCGACCCGCGTCGCGCACCTGGCATGGTGGGTGAGTCTCCCAACGGTGGCTGCTGCATACACAAGGCTCGAACCCGAGACCTTGCTTAAGCTGGCTGGAACAAGCCGCTTACCACTTGATTCAACCAGCCGTTGGTGGTGGTGCCTTATATTTATAGACATGAATTTACAGTATTAGGATATATAAATATAAAAAATTACATGAGATAATAAAGGGGATACAGAAGATAATCATGAATAATAGAATATATGTAAATAGACATAATAATATTTATTACAAAAATAACAAATTAATCTGTTGTTCTTTAGATTCTAAAGTTCTTATTAAGTGAACACAAAGTCCCATGGATGATTTTCATAGAAGTGTCGTTGATGAGCCTTGTCGTTAATGTAATTAAACTCAATAAAAGCACTAAAATCTCTTAAAATGTTATAAACTCACTTAATAAAATATGATTATTTCAATCACCCACCAAGTCTACTTTACACACAAAGGAGAATCGCCCGATTTCAACTGTTATGAATTATCGGTGGTTCTTTGTTACAGCCAAACCAAATCAATTTGATTTTGAAGTTTTTAACATAAAGAAACAAAGACATTTTAAAAAAAAATGCCTTAATGGTGTCCACTTCATGCTCCAAGGGAATTTCTAAATTTCAAGAGCATTTACGTCTTAGTGGCCAATTGTCTTAGACGTGGCCAACCACTCGATCGTCTATAACTATTAACTAACGCAAACTAATGTTACTTGTAGACTATCACTCCTGCATTCCTAGGTAATACGAGACATGGTTTATTTGACACGTGGACACTACTCACAAACAATATATTGAACATCAAAATGCAGACTGCAAAGAGAAGTAACGCAATGGATTAGGAGCAAGAACTTGAGAAAAAACACAATGACATTACCAGCAGTATCACTGACTTACAATTATATACATAAGAACCCAATCAAGAAGACACTAGCACTTGCATTTTCGCTAGGAATATGAAACTTACAGCTCCCAAGATAAACAAAAAGATAGAGTAGGCACATATGCTGTTGCCAATATAAAGATCCATTGATGATATGGTTCAATGGGTCCGTTTGGAAAAACTGTAGAAAAATATTTTTATGCAAGTGGAAATAAAGATGTGGGTGAAATTATCTTATTTTACGGAAAAACACTTTTGAACGTATTTTTGAGTGAAAGTTAAATGTTTTCAAACAAGTACAATATATGATAAAAACACCAATGGCCTCTCAATTGAGTATTCAATTATTTTGACTAACTAACGTATTTAAAAAACCATCCACCAAAGAAGTAAGAGATAGAAGAAGGTAACTTTATTGACTAGAGCACAGCCTAATGAAAAAGAAATATAATTAAAGACAAACTTCAGTGACTAGAATGACAATATAGAGCGGGCCAGGAATTGGATCAATTCTATTGAAGGACTTGCGTGTGAATAGTCAAGACCTGACGAGTGAGCACGTTTTGTTCAATTATGTTGCACCGTTTTAACTTTACACTTGTGAGCTAGATTACTTCTTTTTATCAGTTTATAATTATTCAATGACTTAAACTATATATATATATGTTTGATTATTTAAGTTTACACATGAAATTTATAAGTGTATTTTTAGTTATTTATCAGGAAAATCAAACCGAAGGGGTTTAATCGGTGAGTCGTCCTATAATATCTTGGGAAAATTAGCATAGAGTACAAAAGTGAAAGGGTGAATGAAATGGCAGCGTGCAGGATGGTTTATTATCGTGTTAGAAGTTAAAGAAACATTAATGTCAAGGTCGATGTTGGACATAAATGATGATGTTATGTGCTTTGAATTCAGATTCTCCATCACCTTGAACAAGTCAAAACTTTTATCATAAAATTAAACTCAAGGATAATTCAATTCTTTTTTCTCTGTGGAGCCCTTTTTTTTTTGTATGCTTGGAAAATTATACAAATTTTCAATTAAGCATTACATTTTCTTGGCTGAATAAATTTTTTCCTAGTTTTAAGAGAATAAAAATAATTTTATTCATTATTTAAATTTTGATAAAATTAATTTAATGTGTTTTCATAGGCCTAAGTGCTTGTTTGGGAACTTCGTTCTCACAACGATGCATGCAAGTCGAGACAAAATCATCTCAAAATCCTTAAAAGCCATCTTAAAATCTATAAAAACCATCTTAAAATTCACAAAACAATCTAAAAATTCGTAAACTCATTTCCCCAAACGGAGTTTCCAATCTTGTAATAATGACTGCTAAAACTTTAGTACATCAAAGCAACCTAGACTTCTCCATTAAGTAGCATTAACTGGAATTTGGAGGCTGTGATCATATGAAGCAATACTATAAATCAAAATACGGAAATAATAAGATATTATATGGCCTAGTGTTATAAAAGGTAATAGAAGGTTACAAGTTCTTTTCTTCTAATAACCTCATTATCAGTCTGCGACCCGCTAATTAAAAAACATCTTATTATTGGAAATATTCAAGGGGAATATATTATCATTATATACTCTGCCAAAAAGATACACACACATTATGCCACATCTGAAGCCCTCTTCAACACTTTCTAGTCCCAACAATAGATCCAAGTCCTTATTCCACAATAACCTAATTGGGAATATATCATGCTGCCCACCCTATCTTTAATCATTTCAACCAAAGATCAGAAAGATGGAAAGGAGGTCTATAAGCATGACGAAATGTAGCGTAAACTTCATATATATAGATATATCACATAAATGATACAGTATAGTAGGTCTTGTCCCAAAAAAAATAGAGTTCAGTAGAGCAAAGTCCTACTCCTACAGAGTGCAATGGTTTTCTGCTGCAACTTTCTGATACTAGTTTAATATAAAACTATTTAGCCATGTCATGAAACAGAGTGGCTTCTTCTTGGACCTTTGTTGAAGTGGGCAGGACGCTAACACGGTCTAGTGGTATGGATGCAAGCTCGTGAGCAACGTCCCTGAACTCAAGAAGCCCTCCTTCTCTGCATTTTGACAGCAGTCTAGCTGCTTCTCCCTTCGTCATCTTCACCTTCACTCTAATCCCTTCTCTTTTCTCACCACTATTACTTACAATTCTCTTTTCATCACTTTCCTTTCCCTTTACTTTCTCCAACTCATCACGACCATCCCCTAGAATTGTGGGCTCCGAATCAGCAAACCTCACACTTTTCTTCACCACTGATTTTCTGGATGCTTGTTTTTTCGTCAATTCATCTCTATACACAGCCGTCTTTGCTTGGCTAGCTTGCTCCATTGCAACTCCTGCTTTAACATCCGAGACTTGCCTATTCACGCAGCCAAATAAGGTGTGATACATTTTTTTTGGTTGGAGAGAGAAGAAAAGGTATAGGTAAGAAGTGATAGAAGAGAGGTACATGTGAGAGGGTGTGAGCTGCAAAGTGGAGAGAAAAGTCGAGTGAATTTATAGGAGCAGAAGAAGCATGACGTGGGGCTCATTTAAAGTACTATTACGTGGAGGTGATGGGGCATGAGCAAGAAACCAACATTATTGTGCTTGTTTGGTAACATCGTTGCCAAAACGGTGTAAATAAGTTGAGATAAAATCATTTTGAAATCTATAAAAACCATCTTAAAATCTGTAAAATCATCTTGAAATCTATAAAATACCTCAGAATCTATAAAATTCATTCTTCCAACAGAATTCCCAAACACATACATTTACGGTGGACCTGCACATCAACGTAGAGAAGAAGTTATATAATGGTAAATTAATGCACCAAGAAGTCAAGATAGCAAGTGATTTGACTGCCAAATTGGGGAATGGTCCCTCCAATGTTGTTGCTTTAATTATTCTTTTCCTTGAGAAAAAGGGAAAAATGACTATAATTACTTGTAATCTGCAGATTTCAAAGGGTCCAGCCAATACCCTTCGGGTTGATGGAATTACAAGTATTCGAGAACAATTCTCCAGTTTGGCCAGTTCAAGATGGTGATGATATTGTGTGTATTTGAAAACTCCGTTGGGAGAATGAATTTTACAGATTCCGAGGTATTTTGTGGATTTCGAAATGGTTTTACGGATTTTCAGATGATTTTTATGGATTTCGAGATGATTTTTACAGATTTCAAAATGATTTTATCTCAACTTATTTGACAATAATGTTATCAAACAAGCACATTATATATATATAGATGAGTTTGTTAATTAATTAGAATCTCTTAGATCTGATGAGAGCCACACAACAGAGGCTTTATCTGATCTTTTAAATGCACTGGACTGATGAATTGATTGATAGACATGAGCTGCTTCTTTTTGTCTGTTACCATGTGCAGAATTGATTGATAGACATGAGCTGTTCCTTTTTATCTATCACCGTGCACGACGGGGAAGACCAATGTGATGCTTGGTATGATGGAATTGAGAGGTGTAATTGGAAATGAAATTTATTTCTTATATTTGATAGGGTAGAATTGGAGGTGGAATTGAAAATGAAAATGAAAATGGAATTCAAAATGGGTAGAAATGAATTTCATGATGTAACCCATGGAATTGTATTCAATTCCATGTAATTGATTTTTTAACCTTTCATTTTTTCTATATTTATATCC
>JANTPZ010094731.1:0-29383 GCA_025593235.1 Vachellia pachyceras | reverse complement strand
GGGCATTGAGGGAATTGAACATCTCAATGGCTACCAGCACTGACAGGGACAGCGTCATGGCCTTCACTTTTCCAGTTTTGAAATAGTCACAGGGGGAACCATCAAAAGAAATGAGCCTATCACCAGCAGTGAACGGAGAAGCAGTGAAGTTCTTCCAGGAGGAGCACTGACCCCAGTTGGCAAGTTGTGAATATGTGACAAGCGTATGGTTATCGTGGGTAAGGTCGATGCCTAAGAAAGAACCGTGTGTATACCATATAATGAAGATACCAACTGTAGCACACCCAACATACAACCCAATAACCTGTGCAGGATACAAAAGATCAGATATAGATGCCGGTATAAATGCAGGAAGACAACTGCATCAAACATAATCAACATATTGCGCAATATAAGGTATCTATCAGGGAAAAGAAGACGGGGGGAGGGAAAAAGTACCAGATAACGGAACAAAATCCATGCATTAATAAGAGAATCATCACTACGACGAGGAGGCTTCTTCATTATATCCTTATCTGGTGGATTGAATCCCAAAGCTGTGGCAGGTGGTCCATCCGTGACAAGATTGACCCACAGCAGCTGAACAGGTATCAGTCCTTCGGGAATACCCAGTGCCGCCGTTAAAAATATAGAGACAACCTCGCCAATATTTGAAGAAATCATGTACCTGTTAAATTGGATTTGGAACAGTAAGCAAGTTATGCACACGAGTTTAATTGATCATTTTCCAACCAATGTAACTGCAGGCAGCATAAACTTTGTTCAATCTAGAAAGACGCTAAAGTCAAATGCAGTTTTTCTTTTATTTTGAACTACAAAAATAGCATATTATCAATCACTTTTAGTAAGAATCTTGTGAGGACCAAAACAAGCACAGGTCATCCATTGGGGATGGTAGGAGCACAATTTTGTAATGCAACTATATCCTGCTTTGACACATTTCGACTTAGACAAGCAGATTGATCCACCTGATAAAAGCCTTCATGTTATTGTAGATAGATCTGCCTTCACCAACAGCAGCAACTATTGTACTAAAATTATCGTCAGCCAATACCATATCCGAGGCTTCCTTTGCCACCTAGATTTAAAAGACAGTCCAATGTTGTTAAGAGATAAATAAAAATAAGCAGATGTACCAATCCCAGCATAAACTCAAGATAAAATTTTCCAGTTAGACAGTAACAACTAACAATTTGGGGTTCCAAACAACCCTTTTAATCATCAGTCGAAGAGCCTACGTCTGAGGAGCAATTAAGCCTCAAATTGTACATGAACGGATGATGCTATCATAAAAAAAACGAAATACCTCTGTCCCTGCAATGCCCATTGCAATGCCAATATCAGCAAGCTTCAAGGCCGGTGCATCATTCACACCATCTCCAGTCATGGCAACCACCTCCCCTTCCTCCTTGAGCAGCTTCACTATCTCCTGTTTGTGACCTGGTTCAGCCCTTGAAAACAAAAGCCAACCAGTTTGTCTCAAATGGGACTTTTTATCACGTAGCTCCATAAAATCTTTGCCAGCTATACTCTTCAAACTAATGTCCTCATTGCGTCCAAATACACCTATTTCACGACATATAGCTTCTGCAGTGTTCTTGTTATCCCCAGTAATTACCATGATACGAATTCCAGCAGCTCTGCAGTCCTCAATTGCTTGGTGTACTTCCTCTCTAGGAGGATCCTATACACATTTCAAGATTGAATTATACATTGTAACTTAAGTGGATAAAGCAAAAGGTTAGAAAAATGGAAACGCAAAAACTAACCCTCAATCCGACCAATCCAGCAAATACAAGTTCACTCTCAATAGATGGATAGTTGGATGGCTCAAGCAAGAGTTGGTGAGCTGGATGATCATCATTACCAGAGTAGTTTTCAAACATAGGGAGATCATCCTTGTATGCAAAACCTAAACAGCGTAATGCACTAGTTGACATTTCATGAAGAGCTTGCAAGATAAGGTTCTTGGCATTATCATCAAGTTTCACAACAGAACCATCACGTAGCTGAACTTTAGAGCTTCTTTCCAACAAATTTTCCACCGCACCCTGTTAAGTTTTAGGGCAAATTATCATTGAAAAATGCATTCCCATGCGGTGAAGAAAGCAAGATAGGGGGGAAAGAGCAAGAGAACATGTACACTGAAGTATTGTGCATTAGAATAATGATGAGAAGAATAAGTTTGTCTGGGAGCACTATATGGATGAGCAACACGCCATCTACTGGGTACCTAGAAGGTGCCATTCTTACCCCAACAAACCAATTTTAAGGGAATGTTCCTTACACTTGATTAGATATCAATCAACCTCCACAAGGAAGATACAAATTGATGCTCAGAACCTACTTACAAAGTGAACACCAAAAAGTTGCAGCCAGTGCTATGATAGAGTCCCACAATAGGGAGCTAAATAGTACAAGCAATAATCAAGTACTATGCTTCTTCAGCATTACAAGCAAGCTTGTTGATTGGATCCAAGCTCAGCTCATATATGCTCAACTCATTCATTTAATCAATGAACTAACAACAGGAACAACAAGCCTTAACCAGGACAATGAACAAAAAGTCAACAGTCTTCCTATGAAGTGCCCCCTCCCCAAACACACCGAGAGAGAGAGAGAGAGAGAGAGAGAGAGTACCTTCACCAGAAGTGACTTTTTCCCATGAGGAGAGTTCACAATAACACCCATTGACTTCCTATCACGGTCAAACTCAAGAGTAGCAATCCGCTGGTCATGTTTAATCCACCAGTCACAACAACCTTCACAAAATTGGAGGTAGAGCATGTTAATCATTTGTACTGACCATTGAACGGATTAACTAATAAGTTTCCCATGCTGGCGCTGCCGAGCCAATTGTTCTCCAACACATAATCTTCCAAATCCGTTACCTCAAAGAACCTTAAAGCAGTTCAGATGCCTTATTCTTATTTTCTCACTTCAATTTGTAAACTAATAATTCAATAAACTTTTTTAAATGCAATAAACATTATCCAGGAGATTTAAAAATCTTTCTTATACAAATTTTATGAGCCCATTTCAACTTACGTAATATGGCACTTGTACTCGCTGCTCTTCCATCTCGGGCTTCTTCAGGAAGACCCATCTTCTCTACCAAAACCTGGATTCCAAAGAGAAGGCACAAAAATATTGTTGACGAATAAAGTTTACTGGCTGCATTGAGTAGGTTCACATGAGAAAAGGGGCCAAGAACATGAAAAGGGTACAGGTCTTACCTTCAAGGCGGCTTCTGTGGGCATTCCATGAGCCACAAATTTATGTTCTGACTGTGTGACTTCAGCATCATTACATACAGCAGCTATTTTTGCTATCGTCTTGAGATTAGCATCCATTCGACCTGCTGGCCAGTCCTCTATTCTACCATCGGATGGATTGTAAGTAGTTCCTTCCACCTTGAAGGCTCGCAGCATATCTACATTAGGACCCATAGCTACAAGCTTAGCTGCTGCCATCTGATTTGTTGTCAATGTACCCGTTTTATCTGAACAGATCACAGTTGTACAGCCCAAGGTCTCTACGCTTGGCAGTTTTCGAACAAGAGCATTCTTCTGAGCCATCTTACGAGTACCTAGTGCCAGGCAAGTTGTGATGACTGCAGGCAGACCTTCGGGAATCGCAGCAACAGCCAACGCAACAGCAATCTCAAAGTAATATGTACACTTCTCAAAAGAAAACTTAAAGTTCCTCGGCCACCCATCAACAATTTCCCATGAAAGAAAGTACTTAACATTGATGAGCCATACAAAAGCACAAACTATTCCAATAATAATAGTTAGCATCTCTCCAAACTCATTGAGCTTCTTCTTCAATGGGGTATCTTCCTCACTCTGCGATGCCGCATGAATCTGGCGGTGCACCTTTCCAATCTCTGTTTCCATGCCTGTCTGAGTAACCAAGCAAATGCAATTTCCGTTAACAACTGTTGTCCCTGCGAAAACCATACATTTCTTGCCTTGAATATCAGAATCCTCGGGAACAGCCTTGTTATTCTTATTCACAGCTTCACTCTCTCCAGTCAATGAACCCTGTTCCAATCGTAGAGTAGAGCTGATCAATTCCACAACCCTCATATCAGCAGGTACCTTATCCCCCACCTTAAGCTCGACGATATCACCAGGCACAAGATCCTTCGCCAGCAAGTTTGGAACTTTCTTATCATCACGAATCACAGATGCGTGCTCTGACTGAATCTCCTTCAACGCTTCAAGTGCCTTCTCCGCATTGCTCTCTTGCCATACTCCCACGATTGCATTCACAATCAATATCAGAAATATAACTAAAGGCTCTACAAATGCTGTAATCTCCTTCTCTCCGCCTTCCTCACCATCTATCCAGGCCAGCACAAAGGAGATGATGGCAGCGGCGAGCAGAATTCGAACCAATGTGTCGTTGAACTGCTCAAGGATCAGACTCCAGATCGACTGGCCCTCGTGCTTTTCCAGCTCATTCCAACCATGGATCTGGCGGCGATTCTCAACCTCATCGGAACTTAAACCCGATTTGACCTTCACCTTATAAAAATCCTCGCATTCCTGCACATCTTTAGCCCAAGCCTTGAAGGTGTCCCCATCCGAAGAATCGGAACTGAGATTCTCTCGTTTGCCGTAGTTTTGGCCCCCTTTACCCATTTGGACTCGACCAAAATAAACTTGGAGAAAATGGCAAATCTCTCAGGGAAAGCGTCTGGCAGTTAATTCATAAACAAAATAAAAATCATCAGTCAAAAGTTTAGAGAAGCGAAGATCGAGATCGAATTGTGGCACCCCGAAACCCTAGTTATAAAATGCATCACAGGAACACGATCTTACAAGATGAGCGGATGTCTCGATTCAATCCGATTAAAAAAAGGAAAACAGTCGAAAAACCAATTTCTGGAAGCAACTTTTCTACGGGCTTCAATAGCGCTCTCTGTGCGTCTGTTTATCGCGGAAGCTGAATGCCAAAGGATTGAAAGCGTGAAAGAAAAAGCTTCAGGGATTCGCCCAACACATCATGCAATGGTATTCCCCACTACGAAAGCTACCCGAGGTGTGGGTCACTGTATGCACTTTCTCTCTCTCCCCCGCTCTCTCTGCGTCTCTCTAATTCCTAGGGTTTAAGTATCGATGATCTTAATTGAAATCGGTTAGGCAATTAGTTATTTGGAGCGGCAATTTCGTCATTTCGTGGAAGGTTCGCGAAGGATTTTTTTTAAAAAAATTCAAAAATAGCCACTTAACTTAAAGGGAGGCCTTGAATCGTATACGAACGTGGAAAGTTAAAGTTACTATATGACTCCGTGCCGATGTTTTAATATTCTATTGGTACAGTTGTTGTCATCTTCTTTCCTATTGGCCCGCATATCGTTCTCACTTGCACGACTTGCCGTTTTCATCTTCATGAAACGCAGTT
This sequence comes from Vachellia pachyceras, assembly GCA_025593235.1. Lineage (NCBI taxonomy): Eukaryota > Viridiplantae > Streptophyta > Magnoliopsida > Fabales > Fabaceae > Vachellia > Vachellia pachyceras. Next base: position 23,971 of record JANTPZ010094731.1, on the reverse strand, counting down.
CTGCTTACGTGGCTTGATCTGCAGCGTCCATACATCCAGCCGAATTGTTCTCTTCCAAAACCCAAACCTCACACTATTGTATGGTGTTTTACTGTAAAAAAACAAATTCTCAATCAAAGAACAACAGGTTGAATCTGTCGCCATCTGGAATATGCAAAGTCCAGAGAAACAAAACAGGCATTGGATCCTAAAACCATTGGTAGACCAGTTCTTTGGAATTCAAGTCTCATTTTTGCGTGTCAGAAGTAAAGAAGAAATTGATCATCCCCTATTTATCTATACAGGGCAGACAGATTTTTTTGTTTTTTTGCCATGTTTATAATTGGGAGATTTAGAGAATAGTCCCGTGAAGAAAAATATTTAATTAGAGATCCCATTGACAACATGAGGTTCTTGTATTGACAACACCATGTGGTGTGTTGACAACACCTCATGTTGTCAATAAGACATTTCATTAAATATTTTTTATATGGGACCATTTCTTAAATATTTTGCTTATTTGGAACATGAGGTTAAATCTCCCTTTATAATTCACATAATCAAGGGTTTGTTTAGAAGCTATTTTGAAAATAGCTTTTACAGATTTCGAGGTAAAACTTAGGTTTTGAATAATAAATTTTGGAAAATAGTTTTTACATATTCCAATACAAAACCTAGGTTTTGAAAAGTGATTTATGTTTGGAAAGTTATTAGCTTTTACAGATTTCGAGGCAAAAAAGTATATAGGAAAGATAAAGAATAAAAAGTATGAAAGATAAAAGAGAAAGAAGGAAAAAAGTAGGAAAGATGGAAGAGGGGAAAAAAGGAAAGAGAAAACCTAGATTTCAAATTGAAGTTTTATAACCAAAATAGATTTTCGGAAAAAAAAATTATGCTTGAACAAAACCTAAATTTTAGGATAAAATCTAAGTTTTAAAACTAAATCTAGATTTCAAGAAGAGGAGATAAACAAGCCCTAAATCATGTATTTAAATGTATAATTACACCCTCCATTCATTTTGATGCTAACTTCGTCCTCTCGAGACGCGATACACATTAAATAAGAACAAAATTCAAAGAATGTCTTAAGTTTTTTTTATCTATGTGGATTGTGGAGTGTATTGAGGGTGACTGACGAATATCGATGGAACTTGGGAGCCCGCAGGACAGAGAAAGGCACATAATTGGCTTTATGTATATATATATAAAAATAAGGTAGTTGTGTTGGTAATTAATCAACCTCGATTCCAAAATCCCAATTCAATAAAAACAGCAGTGATTAAATAATCAGCATGCGTACTCAACGAAGACGAAGCAAGGATTGATTAATGGCTCTAAATTGGGGAAAGAATATTAATGGCTTCAAAATAGCAAAGTTGCCATTTATTTATTCATTGTATGGAGATCACGAAAGCTTGGGAGAGAGGTGGGTAAGCATGGGTTCCTGGAATCTTCCGGGACTGGACCAAACCCAGGAATAGCAGTGTGAGATGACGCATGGATCTGAATTTTTTCCAGAAACAGTAAAAAGCCATTTTATAAAATAATCACGCAACTTAGTGGTGCGTCGCACCCCACGACTTTTTGGTTAGTGCGTCGCACCCAGTATATTACATTCAATGGCCTTGTTTAGGAAGTTCGTTTCCAAATATGTACACGTAAATTTAAATAAAATCATCTTAAAATCTGTAAAAATCATATTGAAATCTATAAAATCAGTCTTAAAATCCATAAAATCATCTAGAAATCAGTAAATTCTTTTCTCCCAACGAAACTCATTTCTCCTGACGGAGTTTCCAACCACACACAATCCTTCTATTACTGCCCCTGCCTTCTCATCAAGACCAGAAGACTCATGCGTCTGAAAGTAACAAGCAAACAGTGGTAACACTTTGGAGGCAAGAAAAGCCATCCATCTATTTTTTATATACACACACATGTCATAGGCTTGTTTGTAAACGAGGTTTGAAACTTAGGTTTCACAGATTTTGAGGTAAAAATTAGGTTTTAAAAAGTGATTTATGTTTGGGAAGTTATAGCTTTTACGGATTCCGAGGCAAAAAAGTGGGAAGAAAAAGGGAAAGTAAAAAAGAGAAAGAGAGAAAAAGTAGGAAAGAGGAAAGAGGAAAAAGTAGGAAAGAGAAAACCTAAGTTTCGGCAGCCAGGTTGCCAAACGAGCTCATATCTCTTACAGTTTTAATTTCAATCGTAATAATATATAAATTTCGGTATGTTCAACGCATACTTACATTAGGTTGTGTAAAATCACTTTTCAGAAGCTAATCCAAACACTCATTAATTTCAACTAACTAAATTTTAATCAAGTTAAAAATGTATTATTGTTTATGGAAAATATAATAATTGTCTGGAACTTCCATTTGAGTGATTGACTCTCGACAGTGTGTATGTTTGGGAAAACTTTTTTCCAACGATACACACAAGTGAAGATAAGAAGCATCTCCAAATCAGTTAAAAGCATTTAAAAATCTGTAAAAAACACCTCAAATAAAATCATCTCAAAATCCGTTGAACCATTTCTCCCGACTTATTTTTAAACACACAGAGTACGGCAGGGTTAGAAGATGAAGAATCAAAGAGAGGTAGAAAGAGAGGCAGGGTTAGAAAGGACTTTCCACTCAAAAAAAACAGAGAGGCAGAAAGGAAGGAGCGGGGTTTGACAGTGACTTGGAGTCAAGAATGACGGCTGTGAATTGTGATTTGAGTGTTTAAAGGTTGGGCGTAGTAGTGGAGGACCATGATGCACAGTTGGAATACTGTGGGACCGAGCACCGCTGATACTGCCCACCCGCCTTCGCTTTAATTAACAGCATCATGGACTAGAAGCTCCCATCGTGGCTTCATGTCCGGTGTTACATTGGATTCTTTTTATTTATATTTATAGATTTTAAGATATTTTATAAATTTTAAAATAATTTTTATTGAGTTCGAGATGATTTTTACAGATTTCAATATGATTTTTATCTTAACTTAGTTGCCTATTGAAAAAATGAGTTCCTAAACAGGAAGATTATTTTTCATGGCTACAATTTTTTTATACAAGTAATGAAGTTCTTGCATGAGAATTTAATACATAATTTAGATTTATACCCCTAATTGATTGTTAACTTTTTCACTCATTCACTCTCATATTTTTTTATGGATGTTTGGGAAATCTTTCCTCAGTAGTGTATACAAGTCGAAACAAAAAATATTTTGAAATTAGTAAAAAGTATTTTGAAATCCATAAATTCTTTTTGGGTTTCATAAATTCTTGTCCGAATCCGTAAACTCCTCTCTCCTTATGGATTTCCAAACAAACAATTTAACCAATTCTTGCTCATGTTCACAATCTTCATGAATAAATATATGTTCGAAGAAATTATATCTCTCTCACGTTCACTATATTTTTTTGCCAACACAAGAAATGCTCATTTCATTGAAACAGTGAAGACAAGAAAGACAGAAAAGCAAAAACAAAAATACTGAAAAGCAAGGACCACAGGTGATGAAATCGAAAATGTCTTCAACCGTGGTCCATACCATAATTCCTCACATATTTTTTTTTTTGATATATAAAATTTTAGGAAATGGGTTGGGCTCACCCACGATCCAAGGGCGGGGCACCTAACTCATGATCCACTGGAGCCTGTCCCTACGGGCACGGGAGCATGTCAAGCAAGCTATTTAGTTCTGGCCACACAAGTAGGTCAACCCAGCTTTACTAAGCTGTGGTGATGCCTCCCCAAGCGCCGCGACTGGAGCCATAACAAAGTGGCACTCCCCAGGATCGAACCCTCTCCCTTTAAGTGAGAGTACTAACACAATTCTTTCACTAGTTGAACCCACAGACGATGGGTATAATTCCTCACATATGTTTTCAAAATCTTCCTTAACTATTACGGAGGACACCAAACCCAATCATACGGACAAGTTCCGTCAAATGAAATTTTAACTAACCAATCAATAGCTAAATTCATCTCCCTTGGAATCCATACACAAATAGTTGTAGTTTTTATTGTCCGGGATGCTAATGGATGGCTAATGGATGCTAATGGGGAGGCCAGGATTATTCCGACAGCACCTGTGTTGTGCTGCTGAGGGGATTATTTTTGAGTCTCACACTCAAATCTCAATAAATGTGGTTAACTCAAAAACATTTTTATCTTGTTGGAGATTTGAGGCTTGAGGCCCTCCTTAAGGATATTGGCATCCTAAAAGATCTAATTATGAGGATATAATTATGAAGCTTTAGATATGCAATATTTAGATGAAAGAACAAGACAATTAATATTAGATAGAGAACATTTAATACAAGAATATGAAGAGACTATAAGAGAATGGAAGCCAGCCTTAGAATTACTATCAAGAGCATAAATGAATATAAATCCAGAAAGTTTTAAAATATGGATATAGAAGATTTAGACCCAGTTCAAATTAAAAAGAAAATAAAAGAAAATAAATCCGTAAAAGCTAATAACTTTCCAAACATAAATCACTTTTCAAAACTTAGATTTTACCTCAAAATCTGTAAAAGCCATTTTCTAAAATTTAGATTTAACTCAAAATCTGTAAAACTTATTTTTAAGGGCCCATTCGGGGGTGCTGCTGAGTTTTCAGTTTTTGATTTTAAAATACAATTTTAAAAACAAAACGTGTTCGGCTAAAATGGAGTTGAGTTGGTTTTTAACACTATTTCAAAACAGATTTTATCCAGATTTCAAAACCACAAAAAAAGGTTTTGAGATTTTGATTTTGTTTTGAAATACTATCATGCTTCCCTCTCTTCTACTCTTCAACCGTCGCTCTCCCCAAGCCGTTCCTCCATGAATATTCTCCTCCGCCAGTAAGCTCTCCATCACCTTCATCCCCTCCTTCGGCCACTCCACCGCCGGCGACCTCTCCTGCTCTGTCCCCTGCGAAACTGAAGAAAAGCAAGGCTCTAAATTCATTTGTTTCTCTTGTTCGCTTTCAACTCCCATCGTTCACTTGTTTCTCCAGGATTTTATCATTCAAAGTTCATTTCTTCTAACACATTCCATCCCCCAACGTTGGAAACATGCTCCACTACCTTTCTTTCTTTCGTTCGTTCATTGCTCCTCTGTTTTCTTTTCCAGCGAAAACTTTATCACCCAATCAGACATCTAATTAACTCACCTCACTAGAACAACCTCACATTCTCCCACTTGAGCAACCTCTCCTCGCCGTCCTCCACGGCCACCTCGCTCTTCGCGTTAGGGTTGTCACTAGAAGCCATGTTTAGATCGACGGAGTCGTGGGACATGGCAGCAGCGTCGATGAGGGAGTTGCCGGCAGAGACGTCGTCAATTGCGTGGGGGTGGTCAGGGCGGAGGATCGGGCGGTGGGAAGCAGCTCCCGCAGAGTTAAGTCATTTCTAATTTACAACACCTTTTTAAAATTGAAAACAAAAAAATCTAAAATTAAAAATTAAAATCAAAAACTAATTTCAGTTTCTAATAATTTTAAAATTTAAAACTTAAAATCACTCTTAACAGGGTCTAAAATAGCTTCTAAACGTGTCTTTGTAAGCACAATTACAGTGGGCCTTAAAGCATTACCTCGTGGTCCTTTCCAGAACTGTACCGCCGAAGCATATTTTTCCTTCTGTTGCTGTTGTACAGTGTTGTGGTCCCACCCATTTGCTTTCCAGAATTCAGTCAAAAAGTCCCCTGCTTTAGATATCACATTTTAAGTAGGTTTAGAGAGAACTTCTTTTTAACGGTGTACGTAAGTTAAGACAAAACCATTTTAAAAATTGTAAAAATATTTGAAATCCATAAAAACCATACAAAATCTGTAAACTCTTCTCGAAATCCGTAAATTCAATTCTCTTACTCATTTTCCAGAATTAAATGCAGAGTTAGGATGAAGGGGAGTGGCCTGGTGCAAAAAGTTTTCCTCCCTTCCCAAATAAACAACAACAAGCAAAGATATCAACACATTTACTACGTTCAACTGATCTTAATAATTTCATTTTACATGATTTAAGCTGTTGTTGTTTGAAGAAATAATACAGGGGAGTAGCTTCCAATATTTTGACTCGCAATCTGTTGGTTTGCTCATCATGAAAACCTATAGAAATTTCAAAAAATAAAATATTTGTGTCATATTTATTGTTATTTGTATAAAAACAAATTGACTTTTTTTATCATTAATGAATTCATTATTTTTGTCCAAACTAATTTATCTACTTATAAACTGATATATAATTAAATGACATACATGAATGCTTCATATTGTATGTTATAATTGATCAATTTATTTAGTTTTTTATGCCAATTAAAGAAATCGTATGACTCTTACACGAATAATAGGTGATAATGGGTTTATTTGGAATAACGTTTTCAAAAGTCAAACGTACGTTTAACAGTGTTTTTCCGTAAAACGAGATAATCTCATCTACATATTTACCTCGATTTACGTAAAGTACTTCTTTACTGCGTTCTCAAACGAGCCCAATATCCTATGGTGAAAGAGATAGATGGATCGAAAATTGATTTGAATGTCTAAGATCCGATCGGAGGGGATCAAAGATCCAGATCCAATTTTTCACGATCCCGCCTCTTCCGGCATCTACGGGGAATATAGACGTGACCATAATGTTGACATGTAATAAATAAATGAATGGCAAAAGCAGAAAAGCAGCCTCAACAGTCAGGACAACATAACCCGCGAACACTCGAATGTTATTTTAACATAGTTGGCTTGGCTTACTCCAGTGATCACAGAGACAGACCCCAATAAATTATGAGTTAGGTGTCTTGTTCTTAGAATGTGGGTGAGTCCAACCCCTTTCCTAAAATTTTCTCACAACAAAAAATATGGCTGGCGCCATGTCTCATTTTCAGATTTTCTTTATTGGTCACGGCACTTATGGAATTATTGACCTATCTGTTACATCGCTATAAAAATACTTCATATAAATTGAGATATGATCCATCTCACATATTTATTTTTTAAATTATAGTTATGTTGAAGAAAAAAAACACTCATAACACTGATACAAACGGGTGTTATATCATTTATCAATGGTGACATGGAGGGATGAACCCATTCATATAGTCGTGTTTAATGGAGTTTCTACTCCGTGCATGGCGTGATTTTTTTTTATTTTGTTTTTGAAACCTTCTTCACACTTCACCTCCCCAGTATCGCTCTTCTCTGCAACCTGCGTCTTCCTCTTCTGCCGTTGAGTAGTGATCACCATGATATCTCAAAAGAACTTCATTTGTTATGAATATCATTAAAAACTGGATGTAGATATAATACACAAAAGCTGCCTTCCATGCATATAAACACCCCAGTTCTAATACATACTGTCCTTTTTTATGGGCCAAAGCACCTTCTCAGCACATTCAAAACACCTTTAAACACTAAATGCAGGGATTCAAACCTTGTTTTGTTACACTGCTGACTTCTAAACTCAACTCTGTAGATCAGGTTCAAGATATTTATTCATTCTGTAGAGTAAGTTTTAGATAAGTCGGTCCTTGGGGCTTAACAGAATCAAAATATACATCTAAACTCGAAGTGCGCTTGCTCGCTTCCATGTCACTGCCAACAGTTTAAAATATTTAAGCAGAACTCTGGGTTCTAGAACATGACACCCGTCCAGCAGGTTCAGATGGGCTGGGCTTTCTTCCTAATAACTTTTTCTGTATGCAAAAACCATACAAAAAAAGTCGACTAGGTTTACATATCAAACGTTGCTGATCCTACTCTGACCCAAACATACCAGAATTCCTATCTTGTTTCGCATAAAGAGTCTTATCCATCGTTGTCAACAATCATCAGAGCTACCAACCGTTGGTTGAATCAAGTGGTAAGTGGTTTGTTCCAGCTTAACTAAGGTCTCGAGTTCGAGTTCCTGTGTATGCAGTAACCATCGCTGGGAGACTCACCCACCATTTTCATGTATGCGATGCTAGTCGGGTCCAGATTAGTCGGGACAAGATCCGGAAACCGGACGGAAAAAAAAAATCATCAGAGCTTAGTTTTGACAGTTGTAGCTACCATGAAACTAAGCCTCACTTGCTATTCCCTAACATCGCTCGTTTCACTTTTTAATCACGCAGCTAAAAAAAATCAAATACCCTAAGCCTGTGGCTCAGTAGTTTTGCTGAAGTTTTGTTTCACACACACACGTATTCTTTTTTCTGGAATAAAAAAATCTATTATGGTTTGGTGCTCATCAACTTGAATATGTGCCTTAATCGAACCCCCGTAAGACGCAGCTTATAATTTTTTTAAAAGGTTACGCCTTCTCTCTCCATATGCAATTTTCTACTCAAAAACTCAATCTGTTCAGTTTCTTAAGGAAAGAATAACAACAGTAGTGGGGGGTTTCTGCATAGAGATAATTGTCGCTTAACATGCCATAGCGACATCAACTGTAGGTTGACGGCGACGAACACTTCATTGCGGCGCCGAGGACCATGAAACGGAATTATCTGTTTTAAACAATCTGATCCTCTGAGATTAATTAGTTTTTTTAACCATTCACTATTTTAAATGCAAAAAACATAGTAGGTCCGTCGACGTTGATGATCAGACCAGTATTTTCATCAATATCCAGTTTGGTAAAGGCCAAGTGACAGTAATGATCTTTTCCATTTCTTTTTTCCCTTTACACAGATTAGGGAGTTCCATGCCATTCGTATACATGTATGTGTGAAACAGAGATTGAATCGCAGTGTGTATGATCACATCCCATATGGGTCACCAAACCTAATTCTTGTAATAGTCATTTTTCAGTGTTGATTTTTAATTTTAATGTATTCGTTCATGAGAAATAAATTCCACGTATGCTTTTTACACAGTTCTCCATCATTTGTATCTTGCTTCAAATCACCTTGTTACACACTATCATCATTACAGAACCATCTAGATTGAATAACTTAATGTTACTCTCCCATGTACCTAAGAATTCATCTGCAGTGTTTAATTGTTTACAGTGTACACTATAAATGATGTGTTCATGTATTCAGGAAATGAATGGACAATTGTATAACTTTCTTTCTTGCAACAACAAAAAAAAATTACTTCAATCCTGACAGAACACAGTTATAATCCAACCCTTAGATTCTGATTCAATGCAGATCAGTCTATAAAATCAAATCATTCAAACCACCGTTATCTGTATTTGGAAAAGTAAAACTATATAATTTCACCAAACTTGAAAACTAAATTTTAAAATGGTTGAAGATGGACACCGCTCTTTGATGAGTTAAAATTCGGGGACTCTGTTTAACTGAATTAAAACTACACTGATAAAGTTGTGCCGAATAAAAGGCGCGCGCGCGCGTATAATTTTTTCTCTGCAATATCATCTTCCGCTGGGCTTCTGTACTCATGCCTACAGAGTCAACTCCTCGCGAAATCAAACATCCCATGCGTACAGAAAAAGGTTGTTTCTAATTTTTTTTTAAAATTATATATGAACCGATCAAGCAGTCACATCATGATAACAGAAGAAAGCAAGAAAAGAGAAAGCAGAACAGGGGAAATATGATTTCACTCATTCATCTTATGTTTCTCCAAAATCCAATTTTTCATTAGTAAACAAACAACCACGATAATGTATGTGTTTCAAGATGAATTTTATTAATTTCAAGATAATTTTTATAAATTTTATAATAGTTTTTTCTCAATTTTTATGTACACCGTTAGAAAATGAAGTTTTCACTTTTCAGATAAGCACAATATCGCTGCAGGAGCAGCAACAAATAAAAAAAAATCCCAAATTTTAATAAACAGTGTCCACACATATTCTGTGCGTATCATTTTCCTGCCAGAACAGACTCTCGCACAAGCACTGCCCTGAGTCACGGGGTCATTACCCTCTCCTTCAAAAGAGTTTTTATGAGCGAAAGGGTAATGACCCAGTGACAAGTGGTATCAGAGTCAGCCCTGAGCTTTCGATCTCTGGTGGACCCTCCAGACGCCGGTAAGGTTGCCGATGGCCCCGCGGCGAGGTCGCTCGTGGATTGGCTGGGGGAGAATGTTAAAGTCCCACATCCGAGAGGCTCGGAAGGGTGCTGGACTATATAAACGGATGCGCTGCACACCCTCACGAGAGCTCTTTTGAGGGAGAGTATAATGACCCAGTGACACCTGGCAAAGCTAAAAACATAGTCATTACTAATCATCACGCATTATAACTCCATTAAAATCATTCACTACACTACAAACCTATGGGATTCAATAACCCCCGTAAACCTTTTCTTCCAATCTAAGCTTTTCTCTTTTCTCTCTTCCCCAATTTATATGCCCCTCGGTCTCTCCTTCCAAAAACAGAGTTTCTGCCTCGTAACAGAGCACAGAAACAGAGAACATGACCTCTGTCTGTATCTCCAATTGCGTCAACGACGCACGGGACCCACGTGTTCCGGTGAGAGCCACTTATGTGAACCTCTACAAGTGGCCGGAATCCGACGCCGAGTTCGTGAGGTCGGTGAGCCATAACCGGCGGAGGGGATCGCAGGTGTACGGACATCCCAGGGTGGTGGATAGTATCTCCTGCAGGCAGATGTATCTGAGAAGCTACAAATTTTCCAGGAAAGAGAGCATGCCGGAGAAAACCCAAAAGTGCTTTGGGAGGGTGAAGGAGAAAGTAGGTCAGGGGAAGAGGAACAAGGCCGCTCCGGCGAAGAAAAGGAAGTGCCTGGTTTGGAGGAAAGTGAAGGAAATCTCATGCTCCGCTCTGTTTAGGATTTTCCACAGGTTCTTGTCTTGTGCTGCTAGTGTAGATGTCGTCGATGAAAAGGACTGACTTTTTTTAATTTAAGGTTTTTGCAGCTCGTAATCTTGCTTGTTTGCTTTCTTTTATATATATATTTCCTCTATTTATGATCGAATCGAGAGAGTATAATTAATTATATTTGTTTAAGAATGTGTGGATGTAAGAAAATGCACAGTAGGAATATTGTTAAGACAAGCACGAGCCTCTCTTCCTAGTTCCTTCCCCAATGTATATTTATTAAATTTTGACGTTTGTATTAAACAAATTTAGTCACTCTTCTTCTTAGTCTTCCCATTCACTTCACAATCAATAATGAATGATTCTTCTGAACGTTGCATATAAATTCAACCGTCTCTGGGATTTCGATTTTCAAAGCATGGCGTGGCGGCCATGGAAGGTAAGCACCAGAAAATTAATTTGTCATCATCATGAACCGATCGAATCCTGACATGTTTTGTTGCTCTTTCTTTGGCTTTGGCTTTTCCCAGGTTGAAAAAGAAACTTGGGGGCACATAATTTTAAGTCTCTTTTGAAGCGTGTCAATTTTGTTTAGGGGTCATTAAGTGAAACGAATATTTGTAGGTAATAAATTAATAGACGCCGGAGCTTATAGATTCATCCAACTGCCAAAGTGTTCATCTCCCCTGTTCGTTTTTTTAATTAACACGAGCATTGTTTTCATTCTACCATGAGTCTGTTATTATTTTCGATTCTCATTTACTCATCCTTATAGAAAAAGAAACACCAATTAAAGAGAAGACAATCACCTTGTACTTTTCAACAACAATGGTGAGTGGAAGCTTGTTGATTCGATCCAGTTTATAATTTTATACTGATAGTGTCTATTCATTTAATAATTAATTCAAAAAAGGAAACATAACCTACGTGCTCTATATTTTGTAAAACATAGATTGAAAATTGAAACATGACACATAGCTAAGGACAAAATGAAGATCTAAATTAAAGTAGAGAAGTTGTGGGTACAAAATAGAATAACTGCAAGGCTTGTTAAAGCCGTAGACAGTTGGATCTGGACAGCGACACACGCACACATTGTTTTAGACTTTGCGTTCCCCTGCTGTGATAATTTTCAATGCAAGGTAATGTGGTTTTGATTTTTGAAAGAGGGACAAAGGTGGTTTCTCTGTGCTGGGAACGAATGAATAGGGAAAAAAATGACCAAACGGCTTCGGATTCTGTTATTTCTAATCACTTTGGAGAATTATGAACTGTAAATCGGAAAAGGAAGATTGACTGCCAACTGTGGAAAAGTGGATGAGAATGGAAGGATGATTGGTATCATAAAAAAAGTTATTAATAAACGCAACGCATCATAATATTCACACAAAACTTCCCTGCTATTTCCTTTGATTATCATGGTCATCACAATATATGTGTGTGTGTATTTATATGCATTTTTTAGAAGAAAGGGTTATAAGAATATAAGCTATAATACACTGTAATATTTGATAAATAGTAGCCCGTTTGGGAATGCGGTGGAGAAATACTTTTATGCAAATCGAGGTAAATATGTGGATGGAATTATCTCGTTTTACAGAAATACACTGTTAAACGTGCGTTTGGCTTTTCCAAACGTTGTCACAAACAAGCTCGGCCCTTGAAAATAAAATGACTGCCAAATACGTGCATGAGACGTCTCTCCTAACATCACTTCGTCTTAATCTTATTTTTCATAGTAAAATTTAAGTATCTTAAATTAATCTAGCATTTGCCAGTTGATTAACCACGAGGATATCTGGACAACCATACATAGGCTGTAATAGTTTATTTTAAGTTAATCACTGACTCAGTGCTGAACGATAAATATCTCAAGAAATGATTCAGTTAAGGAAATCATCTAATATTCTACGGGCAGTTAAAAAAAATTGGTAGTTGAGGAAGATAGTAGGACTTTTTATACCAGTTTTTCCCCAAAACTTTAAAGAGAGGGGTGGGTAAAATCATGATTACTGGATAAGGAAGGAGTGGCTGTAATATATCATTACCGTAGAATTGCTAAATAGAAATTCATATAATATATTTATTGTTCACACATAAACAAAAGTCCAAGTGAGATGGAAAAAGGGCATGAATGAATAGAGAGAGAATGAGAATGAATGATAACATCCACCAAAACCCATTAATTGGCTTTTGCTGAAACTTGCATTCTACTTTTGGTCGAAAGAGGGGCAGCTGTTATGAACCCTTCTTGCTTAAGCTTCCCTGCAATGAACCCCTCCCTCCCTCCACACACACACATTGTGACACACATGTCTATATATACTTGTATGTATATGTAATGTTCATATCTCAAGAAGCAGAAGCAACAGCATAATGGCCGCTCATCAAGAATTCCTTTCCACCAACTCGCATTTCACCTTCAATATTGCCAGTGGGGTCACATTCCTTAATCACTCTCCTAAATGACACATCAGCATACGCACACCTTCATCACATTCTTCACCTTTTATACCCTTTCTGTCATCATTTTCATAACAGCAAGTATTGCATCATGGCAAGCAACAGTTTTTTTAAACCACTTGACATGTTTATAGTTAAAATCCATAAATGACAATGCGATTTACCGTGTTATCAAACACTGGAGTGCTAAGTTATCCATTAAAGGTACACTATAACATGTGTACCTTTAACTAGAGAGAATAGCTTTTACTCCCTCCAGACAAAAGAAGGCACAATAAAATAAATTGGGGATTTTGAATTTCTCAAAAAATTATCATAACCTTTTCAAAATCACCTCCCTGAATGGTAAACCAGTAAGAGATAATGCTGTAAGGGTCCGTCCCCCGGAGACTCCAAAGAGACCTTCGTTTGCTTCTTGTTCAAGTTTTTGATGGTTTCTTTTTCATGGACAAAAGCATGCAACCATTTAACCCTCGTAACAATTCGACTTCTTCTGAACTCCATGCGTAACATATGAATCTGCTCGGATCATTAGGCATGGGTTGGCATAAGGTTCGAGACTTTCAAGTGTTCAATGACCCTGTGGAAGTCGTTAATTTGCTTACTGTTCTCACGTGTCATTCCGTGTAATGCTAAGACACTGGAAACGGAGAGAACAGATTACCAAGCAAAAGAATCTCAAGCTCAAATCACCCATTTATCAGACAAACTGACTCATCCCCGGACAAATTTCCCTTATTATGGATATCAATTCACCTCAATTACATTTTAATCTCCATCAAGGTGATATATAATCCATGAGGGTCAGTTAAAAAGATGAATCAGCAGTTCGTATACACACTGAACACTTAAACTTGATCTCCTTCAAGGTGACGCTTCATGAGGTTCAGTTAAAAAGTTGAATCAGCATGCTCAACACAAAATAGCCGTGCTGAACATCGTTTTGAACCCAAAAGGTCGTTTCATTATGTTCGCTTTCCATTTATTGGCAATCGTAGCTAGAAATGAAACAAGTACACAAGGTTGAGTCAACTGAGAGATTGCCAGAGACGGAAGATGGAAATTTACCCTCTCCAAACATGGTAGTAGGCCTTGAAACAGGGCAGGAATTTCACTGGAGAATGAATTTCTCAGCCAAATCTCCCCCCATTCCGCAAACAATAAATTTCTAATCTCTCCCATTTGACAATAAGCCAAGAACTTAGAATCCCATATTTTGAACTGAAACTCCAACTAAAAATGCGTGATTAAATGGAAAACAATGGACTCGTTATTGCGTTGCCATCCATATCCAAAATCCATTTTCTTAACCCTTGAAATTCAGGGTTGAGGAGGGACTATGATATGATGGAAAGGCGGTACCAGTACAACCATATCCCCTTCGGCTAAAAATATGACAGACTCAAGTCTAATTCTACTCCGAGATTCGCCTCCTAAACAATAAAAATACACATAACTTGCCAATTCACTTCTAAGCATTTACATTCCACGCTCCATTCTCTGCCATTCTTTTTCATTCCCTCATAAAATCCGAAATATAGTCTAGGACCCTAGGTTTAAAATATTAAACTTTAAATCCCTTGCCTGAGTACTCAACTATTCTGAAGGGTGCACTCACTTGTGCATTTGGAATTTCAATCCCGTGGAGTTCAATAGAGGATCAGAATCCAGGTTGGCTGAGCTGACTCTGCTAGTAAGCACATTGGATCTGGTCACCTCCGTAGTAAAGTTTTCAACAGAATACAGTAGTTTCGTCAGATATTTGGTTTTACCTTCGTCCCAACTAGTTCTACAAAACTGAAAAGGTGCGAGGAGATAAACAGATTTCATAATAAGATATCAGCAGCAGCAGCAATATCCCATTAAGCCTCTATGATGTGTAAATATAAGAGGGAAACTGAGAGGAAAAGTAAAAGTAAAAGCTTACTCAAAACATAATGTAAAGGAATATAATAATGATATATAACATGTGCGCCTTGTGCAGTTTAATTCTGTAAGGAAAACGAGGAAACAATGCACAGTGCGTGCGCTAAGGATACAATCAATCATGGCATGTTGGCCTGACAGCACCAGAAACACTTGGATAGAAGTACTAATACTGAAAATCCACAGACTAATCATAAGAAGCTGTATTACTCAGTCATTACTCATTAGTAAGCTTACAACAATTTCTTGAATGACGTAGAGCTCAAAATGAGTGTTCAATGTGTTTCATATGCAGAATACAATACATTGTGACACAAAAAATTTCACCAGCTAAACATAGAGGCAGTACTCCAGTATTTTCTCTCATAGTCAAGGGATAGAGGAAAAACAAAAGAAAGTGACAAGTAGAAACGGATAAACAGCATTGCGCTAGCAGCGGACCTGCACCAAAAAAAAAAAGACAGTGAATCCATGGCATCGGAAAACCCACTGGTAATTGTTAGAGAGCCAGGTCTACAAGGAGGGCCAGCTAAATTCCTTCACCACACATCTCAAAGCTCGAATTCTTCATCTTTAAGAGCCATCTCTGCAGCCTCTTCCTCCTCCTCATCAAGGACGAAGTACTCATTCTTCTCCACCGGTCTAAACATGTAGAACATCACCATGTAAAACGCAAGGCTCGCAATCTCCTCGGCAGCTTGACTAACCCACTGGTACTTGTACGCAGCAATAGTTCTGAGCGCAAACACTACTATCCGTGTGAAATACAAATACCCAATGACAACGATATAGAACTGCCTGAAAAGCGTCAACTTGGCTAAATTCCTAGCAGCCTTGCCATCGGTCTTGGACGTCTCACGCAGAGATCTTATAGACCATACAATGGGGAAAATGATGGCACAGCAGCAGATGATATCTACCAGTAAGAAGACTTGATTCCATGTAACCCAATCCTTGATGAAGGGTCCAGTCTCACCGATCACAACAGAAGCCACATTGGCCAATACCTGAAGCGGGATCACAATCATCAAAACTTTTTTCTCCCTCTCTTGCAGGAAGGGTTTGAGAAAGGACCACCCCGTCCCGATCAATATGATAACCGTGAAGAGCAACACCACACGAATGAACTGGAATATGTAAAACAACACGTCCCACCCATGAGGTGTTCCGGTGACCTTGACGTAATGCTTATCCTCGGCGGCGAAAATCAGATTCAAAGCCTTTACGAGAACCAAGCCGGACATCAATAAGTGGATGCGATGGACGGATCGCTTGTTTGTGTAACAAACGTAGGCCCAGAACCCCAAGAAAGCAAAGTAGACGAGGGAGAACAAAAAGTAGAGGCTGGGGAGCTGGGTTTGACCGGCAGAGAGATAGTCCTTAGAGCCATCGGAGTCAAGATTATAGACCTCAGTGCGAACGACCATGGAGACAGCGGTTTCGGGAACGCAATTGGCAAAGAAAAGACTGTACTCATTGGGAGTGGTAACGGGGTAGGATCGATTGAAGGACGCAAGGGGAGGGGGGGAAAGGTCACGGAAGGTGAAGAGACGGGAGATGTAGTGGGAATCGAGGACGCAGAAGGAGGGGTTCTGTTGGATCTCGATGAGAACTTGGACAAGGCTTTCTTCGCTGAGAAGGAAGAAGCCGAGGTGAGAAGACTCCGGTTGAGCCGTGGAGGAGAGGGCGGTGACGGATACGGAGGAGACGGCGATGGAAACGTGTCCCTTGTGGGTGAAGCCGAATTTTTCAAACAGAATCATGGGACGAGTGTCGGAATTTATGGTGAGGGACTTGATCTCGGCGGTGGATGGGGAAAGGATGGAGAATAGGAGGAAGAGGATAAGAACAGAGAAGGGTTTTCCGGCCATTTTCACGGCGGAGGAGGAACCAGACACAGGTGTGTGGAAGTGGCGATTCCGGGGAGAGGCAGATCGGTGAACAGCGCCAAGCTGAGCTAGGTCCCTTCCGTCACGGATCTGTTGGTAACGACTAACGAAAAGCTGGAAATGGTGGTGAGGTGAGATCTGTCAGCCTTATGCAGACAAACGACGTCGTGATGTTTTGTAAGTGCCAGCTGGCCCAATTGTTACCCGGATCTAATTGCTCAAGAAGCACGCTCAACAGTGTTTTTCCGTAAAACGAGATAATCTCCTCCACATATTTACCTCAACTTGAGTAAAAGTACTTATCTACCGTATTCCCAAACGGACCCATTATAGATGCTTAATTTACAGTATTTCGTGCTACCTTCTCACTATGGTAAAGTAACGGGCGGGTTGAGCAGCCCGTGCCCCAACCCGTTTAACCTTTTACGGGTATGCTTCAACCCATTTAAAGCATTTTAAATGGTTTGCAAATATACATGCGGGTTTTTTTGCGGGTAACGGTTTCCCCATTTATTTTCAATGTTCCATAGGTATGCCCCAATTCAAGAGAGAAAGTGGGCATGAGAAAAATAGACATGCAGAACCAACCAGAGGCAAGATACACAGAACTCAAACCCATTCCCCAACAAAATTGTTCCTCACACGAGACCTCCCCACATAAACAAAATTACAATTCAACTCTAACAATTCCTAACAATCATCACAAGAATTCTTCATATTACAGAAAACAAAAATAATAAGATCACAAAAACACTAAATGAGCTCGGAGATCTAGCAGAAATGGCGAAGAAAATAGAAAAAAACAGCATAAATGGTGAAGAAAATTAAGGAAAAGCATAGGGAAGACGAAGAGCATAGGCAGAGTGGAGAAGGTGAAGATGAAGAGCAGACCAACCAAACAAGAAGAAGATCCTCTATCATGAAGCCAAATCGACACGGTGAAGCAAATTGATTGCCGCGAACCAACCCTCTTTTCTCATTGTTTCAGTTGTTTTTCCATATTCCACCATCAAAGTTCCACGAGGATCACGATCACCACGAGCTTCACCACGAATCAACAACAATAAGATGATTCTTGGCCCTGAAGCAAGATTGATGCCGTGAAACAGACGATCGCAGCGAATCAACCTCTCTTTCTTACTGTTCATTCGCTTTTCCAAATCTCCGAAGTTCCATGAGTAGCACGATCACTGTGAGCGCGAACATAGGCACAGTCACGATAGAATATGAGGAGCACAAGCACCAAGAAGGACGAAGCAACGGAGACAGCTTCAGGATGAGGACCACCCATGGCGAAGGCACCTCACATTCTCGAGGACTGAGATAATGAATTTTAATCGGGGATTGGGGGAATTTTTTTAAAAATAAAAAACTAAACGGGCGGGACGGGCAGCTCGTGGCCTGTCCTGTTTAGTTGTAAAACGGGCGGGATTTAGCTCGCCCACAACGGGTGGGCCAAATCCGGGGAATTTTTCTCGGATCCAGACGGGTTAGCCGGGTTGCGGTGTAATCTGCTCCCCCCCACCTCTCACCATTTCCACTCTCAACGTCGTTCTCTGGTCATTGGAAATCAACCACTTTCCATCAACTTCGTAGCCAGGTCCTTCAGCTCCGATGAATCCCCCCATCAACCAGACCTGCCTGGAGAATTTTGGTCCCAAAGACAGAGAAATTGAGGATGAAGCTCGAAGGCGCAATTGGATTGAGCGTGGCTGGACTCCATGGGAGGAGGTACTCACTTCTTGGTTTAGCGTCCTCTCGTTTGTCCTCCGCTCAAACTCGCCGGCAATGTCTGCCTCAGCTTCGTATAGCTTCAATACTTGCTCTGTTTCTTTGTTTGGAGCATTGTTAAGGATCGGCGCTGGCCTTATGGGGGCGATGATTACGTCGTCATTGTCGACGGGGGCGTGTGTGTGGTCTTCCTTGACATGGCTAATGCTTGCTTGAGGTTTACGAGGATGGCATTGCCGGTGGCTTCGTTGTTTTGTGCTGAATCTCGCCATATATGGTTTCGACATGTTCCAGCAGCTAGCTGTAAGTGAAAAGGAGAATTGCAATGAAATGATTGCGACCATGCGATGACTATTCTGTTGCATCCTTTGCCTGATTTTAATCATTTGAAGATATTCGTTACTAGTATTTTATAAGGGCACTGGGTATATGTCTTGTGGCCTTGGAGAAGATCTTGAGGCTAGTTGATTGAAACTTCAACACCATATTCTTGTGTCATCATATCCAATATACTATATAAAAGGGTAAATCTATCATGTGGTCAAATTTTATACTATAAAAATAATATTATTTTATCATTTTTTTTCACTGCACTGCTTACACTTTACAAAAGTCAAACATACAATTGAGCTTCCGCAAAGGTGCAAATGTATAAAGTGAAAAATATGCAACTGAGCGTCCTATACATGCAACTGGATTTACAGGATATGCAAGTAAGTTTTCATAATATGTGAATGAGCTTTCACGAATGTGTAAAATGACAACTATGTAACTAAGCTTCTCAAATATGCAAGTGAATTTTCACAAATTTGCAAATAGCAAGGTGAAAATATGCAATTGAGCTTCTTATATATGCAACTGAATTTCTAGGATATGCAAGTGAGCTTCCATAAATGTACAAATAGCAAAGTGAAAAATATGCAACTTAGATTCCCATATAAATAATTGGGTTTCAACAATATGCAGGTGAGCTTTCAAGGAGGTGTAAAATGTCAAATATGTAGTTAAACTTCCTCAAAGATACAAGTGAACTTCTACAAATGTGCAAATGTGTAAAATAAATAAATATGCAACTAAACTTTGTACACATGCAACTAGGTTTCCATAATGTTTTAAAACTAATTTTATCTTTTCATCTAAATGTTATATATCTATTCATATCCATATTTGACCAGGTTCTTAATATCATTAAATCTTCAACTGGGGATTTATCCAATTTTTTTTTCCATCATCAACTATATTTTACAACCTTGTAATACACGACTACAAACTCCTTATTTGGTTCGAGAGGAGTGCAAGGGAGAAAACATTTTAATGGGCTTGATTTTATAAGGAAAGGATAAGGGAGCTTGATTTTTTAAATAGAGGTAATATTTATAAATAAATGAAAGTGAAATTAATAAAAAAAACTTGCTTTCCATTTTTTAGAGAAACCAAAAGTTATCATGGGTTTGTTTAGAACAACGTTTCCAAAAGTCAAATGCACGTTCAACGGTGTTTTTCGTAAAATGAGATAATCTCCTCCACATATTTACCTCGACTTGCGTAAAAACACTTCTTTACCGCGTTACCAAACGTACACCTTGATGTGTATTCCCTCTCTCCCCATTTCCATCCAATCAAATAGAATATAAAATGAATTGTATGCTGTGACGACCTAGTAATTACGACATTCAAAGACTTCTTGTGCATGTTTGCAGTATTTTAGAAATTATGGTTGAAATAAAAAATAAACTATTCAAAAAATAAGAACAATAAAAAAATAACGTAGAGATTATAAAATATGTCATTCAAATGTTCAATAATAGCGGGAGTTCTAAGTTTGTGGTCCACGCTCTTTTGGTCGTGTGTTTGAGAATCCGTTTAGAGATTAATTTCACACAAAATAAAATAATTATGTGAGATGGATTTTATCTCGATTTACTCAAACCTTATGTCAAATGTGATTACTAAACAAACCTAGTTGGTGGCAGATAGGGAAAACAAGGTGCATGCGAAACACGTGCATGTCCGACCCTAAGTGTTGCCACGTCACCTGCCAAGCCTCGAAAAGCACATAGGAGAGGAGAGCGGGCATGGTGACCGCCCGACGGCTGTGATGGGATCTAGTTTCGGTGCATGGCGTTAGAGTAGCGTATTGTCCTCATCGTCCAAACGCTGCTTTTCACTTTCGCGATGAGTGAAACAATATTGGCGCGCGAAATTTCATCTTTCTCCATCTCTCACATATCCAAATATCGTCTTCCTCCATCCCTCCTTCCCCCAAAATCGATGCCTCCATCTCTGTGAACTCTCCTTCTTTCCCCAAAATCGATGGCTCTTTAATGCAATGTTTCCCGCGACGCTCTGCTTCAATGCACCAAAACTGGATCCAACATTCCGCATCGCCCTAGGAATCAATACAAGAAGGCGCCCACCGTGGAAGCTCGGGGAACATGGTGATGGCTCCTCGGAAGAGACTTTCAAGCGACGCCTCTGTCGATAGCTCTGTGAAGGAAAATGCGCAGCGAAAATCCCAAGAATCTGCCATTTCTGAATCTCCAATTTCGCCCCCAAAGTGGGGCCTCATTCTCAAGCTCTCTCTGTTCCTCAGCCCTTACTCATATCTCATCTTCTACCATTACAACATTGAGCCAGAGCTACGGAGATCCATCCTCATCAATAAGAAGGGAACAGATCACAGCACTGTCAAAGTGTGAGATTTGATTTCATTTTAATTACTGTGTAGATTGATGAAGTGGCTACTTTATGGATTTTTCATCTTGTACGACATAATTATTGCTTCTATTTGATTTTCTCTATTTAGAATATAGTTATGTAGATTATGGGATATCTGTAATGTTAGATGTTTTCCTGAAATACTTATGTACTATTATGGGAATCCATTGAATGAATCAATGTCATCATTTACTGTTAGTTTTCTTTTTCCATAAGTTTTTCATTGAAGTTCTTGGAATTGGGACTCACTCTTTTTCAAACGGAAATTCTATTTCAGTTGTATAGTAATAGTTCCATGTATGTAACTTTGATCTCCATTTTTTATACCTGCTGGGTGATTCATTTGAAACTATGGCCATGTGACTTGATTAAAGTTTGTCCATTAAAGCTGTGGTGATTTTAGTAGAAGGAAGTTTGGGACTTGTAAAAGGGTTGCTTGGGTAAGTTGAGGAAATATGCATGCAAGTGTTTGTGGATGTGAAGGTTCCTGTCAGCAATCCAAACTAGGGACAGTATATAGTTACTTCTTGCATCATAAGTTGATTTAGAAAGCATTTGACATATTGCTTCCCAAGCTTGTTGTGGTAAAGTCAAATCCAATTTAATGGATAGAACACTGTTAGCAACCTGTATTTTTGTTTCGGTTGACAATGTCACTATTTTTTGTGCAGGCCGGAGTCACTGGGAATAGTTGTTGGCATAGTGTTCTTGGTCTTGGCAATCTCATTTCAATAATGCAGTGGCTTGTGGAGTACAATGCAGCATTAGCATCCATCTGCTTCATGATATTGCTTGGATTTGTTGATGGAGTACACAAAATTTTTTATTGCTTAATAATCTATCTTCTCCTCTGTTGCCGTCACCCGATCTGCTCCTCTGCAGCTGCCCTTTCCATTTTGTTCCGTTGATCTCAACTGCTGCACTTTAAGTGGGAGAAGGCGATGGTGATGGAGTAGGAGGGTGAGGGAGACGGAGACGATGAATTCAGTTGGCAATGGAAACCGAAAAGAATAAGATAATGGTGATAATGTGATGGCGACACGAGGTGAAGGTACGATGGAGGCGTCTTCAGGTCTGGTGGCAGGGAGAATGAGCGCACGCGGAAGGAGGAAGTGACCCAGAGCTCGTCATCCTACAAACACTCAGCGAGGGTGAAGAAAGAGCCATCGATTTTGGGGGAAGAAGGAGAGTTCACAGAGATGGAGGCATCGAGAGTTCACAGATGGAGGCATCGATTTTGGGGGAAGGAGGGATGGAGGAAGACGATATTTGGATCAGTGAGCGATGGAGGAAGACGAAATTTCACGCGCCAATATTGTTTCACTCATCGCGAAAGTGAAACACAGCGTTTGGACGATGAGGACAATACGCTACTTTAACGCCATGCACCGAAACTGGATCCGCTGTGATGTGCGACCCCATCCTCGGTTCTCTGATTCGTTTGTTTCATTCCCACCATTCCCGTTATGCCCTCCCTCTTCCCATTGGATAATTACAATTCAGCCCTTGTTGAGATGGTGGTCCCTGTCATGCAATAGTTGCCCAATGCATTTGTGTCCTGCGATCCTTCGCTTATCTTTAGAATTATTAATATTGTCGCCTTGATTGGACCTTACTCCGTTGATTTTCTGGGTGAGAAGTATGGTTCTATGGTTAATCTTTGACCGCCAAAGTATGTACAGAGTACAAACAATTCATTGCTTTCAGTCATCACACGCACAATTACTTCCCTGCATGTCCCCGTGCCTAGTTTGAATCATCTCTCTGTTTTTTCTTTTTATTTAAAGTGGTAAGCACTAACGGTAAAAAGGTTAAAATGATGAAATCGAATCCGTTACCTCCAATTTAAGAGATACCATACCACTAGACTACAAAGTCTTGGTTCTCTATTTTTTCATCAACCCCGCTTGAACCGTGTTCCGTGCATGGATCATCAAAGGTTTACCTTGGTTCTAAAAAATCCCCATCTACAAATTAAGGCCACAATGTAATGTTATCTATAACCAGTGAAATGTAAATTCACATCTCATTTGATATTCGTATGCCACCTGCAATTGAGTATCTGTTTAAAAATCCGTTGGGAGAATGATTTTATACAAGTTGAGGTAAGCATTTGAGAGTAGTTTTATCTTGATTTGTGTACAATGAGGTTTTAACGTGAAACCCAAAGTCCCAAACAAACATGGGGGTTCATCCTCTCTTGGGCTATGTTTGGTTCGATGGAGGGGAAAGGGAAGGGATGGATAGAAGGGAATGGGAAGGGATGGAATGGTATAAGGTTACCTCGTTTGGTTTAGTTAGAAGGGAAGGAAGGGGGAGGATTTTTAATGATCTTTTTGTTTGGTTCAGGAGAGAAAGGGAGGGAAATTAATAATTAATTTACCATTTTACCCTTATATGTTGATTTATATTTATTTACTTATACAATTTATTTAAATTAGTTTTCACTCATGAAAATTAATCACTCATTCTATTTAATTAATTAAAACAATTATTAAGGTACTTCTATCATATAATTTATTTAAATAATTAAAAAATAGGATTTATA
>JANTPZ010094727.1:0-15218 GCA_025593235.1 Vachellia pachyceras | reverse complement strand
GATGTATTATCCATTAAATCTATCCACGGCTTTGAACTTATCTTCAGCTGCTTGTCACAAGCTTCCTAAATGTAATTCTAATTTCTTTGCGGGCTTTCATATTAGATTTGTAAATTAGTTGTCCTTTTATGAATATTGTAAATTCTGTGAGTCTTAGGGAGCTATAGAAATTGAATTTATCTAAACTTTTGTTTGTTACCCTGACCTCCGTCCCTTAATATTTATAAGAGCCAAATAACTAATTTAGATAGATAAAGAAAATTAATTAAATTAGTTATTTATAATAAATATGAATTGATTTTCATGAATACTTTTGGATGGAACCCCTTAATATGCAGAGCCTATTTGGGAGATAAAGTGGATTATGATATTTATATTTTAGGCTAAATTTAATTGTTAATTAGCTTTTATATTAAGGACATGATAAAATATTAAAAATGAGGATTATGTCTAGTGGGAAATGTTAGTCCCTTAAAACATAACGACCAAGGTTCGAATCCCTTTAGAGAAAAAGACCCACATTTAATATTTGAATAGTATTTCCTCCAATAGAAATACATGTGTTTTAGTTAAAAACTAATAATAATAATAATAATAATAAGAGAAAGATGCACACTACATATGCATAAAAGTATATGAGTGGAAGGAAGACAAATTTCAAAAATGACGGAAAGCAGAATTTGGCAATGAAGGCATAAATAAGAGAGAAGTGGTCCTCATCCATGTGTCTATTCATTATGTTTTTGTTTTCACAAATTGAATGGCTACAACTAGAAAGGTTTTGAGACTGCTTTTTACTTGAAATGGCATGCCTTCCCCTACTTTCTTCAAATCTCACCATCTATGCCTCAATTCTTATCCTATTCCACATCTCAGCATTTGAGCCGATGAATTTGTAATTTAATGATATGAAAACTTTTTTACATTAGTGGTAGGTTATACGTTCGATAACACTTCCAACTTTAAGTCGTTCACACCTGCCCCTCTGAATCAATTAAAAAAAAAAAGATGTCTTGTGATTGAGACATGAAGTGCCTCTCTCTCTCTCTCTAAAATGTGTTATATTTAAATTTAAATAGTTTATATTTTTATTGAATTTTGGCATTTTTGCATCTTAAAGAATTTTACAAACTTGCATTATTATTTTATCGATTAATTTATGAAAAAACTACTTTAAAAAATATTGCAACCATCTATCGAGTGGGGTGAAGATATGGTGATACACCATGTCTACCGCGTCTTCCTCCGTCGTCCTCTCTGTCGTCTTCTATGGCGACGTTTGCTTCTTCGGCGATGATATGCATGCAACGTCATGCAACATAGTAAGAGCGAGGGCGCGCAGGAGGACACCAACAACGGACTGGGAGTAAGAGCGAGGGCGTGCAGGAGGACACGGACGACGGAGAAGACGAACTGGGGAGTGAGAGCAAGGGCGCACAGGAGGGCAACTTCATCTTTTGACTCTTCCATCAATCGACTGAATTTGGCTTCCCACTATTTTTTGTGGGAAGAGAGTTTCGCACGTATGAATGAAAATCAATTCCGCATACCTTCCATTGCAAATGTTGAACCAAACGGCCGCCACTAATGGAAAATCACAATTTTCCGTTTCCATCGACACATTTTCACTGAATCAAACAGGACCTAAGTCAAATCCAAAATGTAAAGAACAAAATGAAAAATTAAATTATTGATATATTATTACATCTAATTTCCCCAAAAGTCGTTGAATATACAGCAAATGGTAATCATGGTTAGATTGAAACATATCTTACATAATCAAGCGAAAAAGAGAAACACTTAAATTCTAAGAGTAGCTCTTAATCCTCACATCGATCCCCTCTCAGTTTTGTTTCCCATTGACAGAAAATAAAATCTTTCAAAGGCCAAAGTTCTGAGCTCATCCATATGTTCCCAGGTAATCACTTCGGAACACCTTCATTAACCAAACCATATATATATAAACATATTAATTTTTTTTTCTTTTTCTGTTTTTCTTTTCAATTCTTGTCAATCCGAGAGAGAGAGAGAGAGAGAGAGAGAGATGGAATATTATGCGAGAGCCATAGAATGATGTGAGCGCTTGTTCAACCCCCCCAAAAAGAGAGTTGACAAGAAATGGGGAGGAAGAGAGAGAAAAGAATAGATCCAAATCCATATAGATCTCTCAGTGAATGGTGTTAAACATGCTTAAATGCACGTCTCCTTTATGATCTTTTTTTTTTCTGGAGCTAGGGTTTAGTGAAGAATTTTAATTTCCCACTTGTAAAAGAAGCGTAAATATACATATATATGTATATATTACCAAACATTTTTTCCTAGGGAAACATCTGATGGTGTTGAGAGAAACTGTAATTGGGTTGAAGTTGGATCTCCTTATTATGGTCATCATCGTCATCATCTTCTTCTCGGTGGTGGTGTGAGCGCCAGTCTCTTTCTAAGATGATTTGCTTAGCCATGGCGGCTGCTCGGTTCTCGGCTATGAGTTCTCGTAGGGCGGCGCTGCATCTCGTCGAGAGATCGGCCGGAGAAAGCCATGAGTGGTCGGCGCTCTTAGAGGATGACAGAAGAGAGAGAGCACAGCCGGATGATGGTGGTGGTTGTGGTGGTGACAAGAATGGAAACCCTCCAACCAGCAACTTATTTTCTGTATCCCAAAATATAAAAAAAACTAATTCATCCATAATTCTATACTCAATTATTCTTTGTTGGGGGTCAAGTGATGATGATCATATTCATCCAAACAAACAAACAGAGAAAAACATAAAAATACAAAACAAAAAAAAGTAAGTTGACATGTTTTGTCAAATCATATCCCATAGATATTTGATCCCACGTGCTAGATACAAATTAAATTGAGGACAACCACACTTTTTTAGATTCCTGCATGCTTGTTTGACAAGCTGATGCATATGTTAATAGGGTCAGAAATGGGGCTTCAAAAAAAAAGTAATTAATTACGTTGCTTTAAAACACTTATTTATGGATATATTTATATTATATATCATTATATAAATTCAGGAGATTGCATCAGTAGGAATACTTTTAAGTAATGTATTTAATTTTATTAATCTTTTCAATAAAAATCATCCAGCTCTTACACTAAGATCCAGAAATAGTATCTGCATATTATATATATAGACGCACACCATTTGATTAGTGAAATTAATTAATAATCATGTGGTGGTGATTTGATTAATAATTCCATTAATTAAAGACTTTATGGACCATTTTGTGCTAACTCGAGAAAGAACTATTAACCACTTCTAGGGCAAATGCATGAGCTATATAATGTTTGTCTCTTCTATTGCACAAAACCAATTTCACAAACACATATAATGGTGTATTTGTGCAACAGCAGAAATATATATTTTATGTTTATATTAAATTTTACATCGACCAAATTGATGAGCTTTTTTATAACTGATCAAACACCAGTCGTCCACTCGTAAATGAGCGCGAAAATCAATAATTAAATATTTTCTATTATAAAGTATAAACCACCTAAAAACTCATTTTCTCAGGGGTCTCCTAGATTATGTTCATTAAGAGATAGTGATTATTTGGAAAAGCTTATTTACTTCCCAAAATTAAGCTCAACAATATTTTTTCATAAAACGAGATAATCTCCTCCACATATTTACCTACCTAGACTTGCATAGAAGTACTTCTCTACTGTGTTACCAAACGTACCCATAATTTCCCTCCCCTATGTTAAGAAGTTCAGAGTTCAAGGATGAAGGTGGGGAACATACATGTACCAAAATATATATATACACAAATCCAAATAGGCTTCAATTCAAAGAGCAATTAACAAGCCCTAGGGCAACAACACTGCTTTAAAAAAAATTCAGCTAGCTAGAGAGGTAAGCACAAGTTTCAGACAGTCAAAATTATTTATAATTTAAAAAAGGTAGCTATCCTTAGCTTCTGTATTTATATAAAAAGTTAATTTTAAATAAAATGAAATTTAGATGAATAAATTCAGTGGTCTTAGACTTGAGTCCAAAACTAAAATGATGGAACAAATCTTGTATCAGCCTAAATTTAGGGGCAAATGAGGATTTGGAAATATTAAACAATTAATTAATTGGAATTATATGGATTAGATTACCTTGAGAGGAGGGATTCCTAGTGACAGAATCGTGAAAGCTCTTTCTTCTTCGTTCGTTGTGGCCAGCCAATCTCCTACGGCAACTCCTCTTGGAATCGTCGAACTCCGATACCACATGAAACCTGTCCCCAATAATTAACACTTTCATTTTTCTCCTTAATTTGATTTATCATAAAAATAATTAATTGCTAATAATTATATATATATAGAGAAAGAGAGTTATTTATATATATATATATATTAGTGTCACCTGCTACACTGTTGACAAAATCTCTGCTCCAACCCTAACACCACAACCTTCGGTGCCTTGGAATGCATCTCACAAACCTTGTGTCTCCGGTGATATTCCTTCGCGTTCAACAGCGCCACGTGGCATCCCTCCACCTGACACCTAGGCACCGTCGCAGCCGTCTTCACAGTGCCTCCTCCGCAGAACCCTCTCCCTCTCTTTCCCGCCAGAGCAAACCCGCCTACGCCGCCGACAAGAGGAGCATTAGCGTGCTCGAAATAATGCCTCTTCCCCAGCTTCAGGCACATGAGGCGTGGGTCCAGGTGCACGTGGGCCCCATCGCCGGAGTACAGCGCCTCCTGATCACGATGATGATGATGACCATGATCACCGTGGTCAACCCCGCCGCCGTGGTCACGATCAGCAGAAGTACTGCAACTGCTAGCCTGAGGAAGAAACATCAGCGCGTTCGCGAGGCCGGCCTCGTGCTGGCGTGTGGTGTTGGAGACAGCCGCCGAGGTCTCCGCTGTATCGGCGGCGTAAAAAGTGCCTATAAGTGTAGAATTGTTAGAAGAAGGTGGTTCCCATAAATCCCAAGAAAAGTTGGTACTGTTATTACTATTTCCACCACCGTTTTGCTCCCTATTAGCGTTGCTCAAACAGAACATGCTGTTCCCTTCGAAGTCCATGTCTCTCTCTCTCAAAAATGGCAGCGAGTAGCTCACTATTCTAGCAATGGCGTTTGGTGGGGAGAGAGGGAGAGAGAAGCAGAGAGAGGAGAGAGAGAGAGGGGAAGGATGCTTTTTGTTTGTGTAAAAGAGGAAAGAGTGGGTTTTCACCAAAAAAAAAAAGAGGAAAGAGTGGGAGGGAGGATCAAATGCAGGAGAGAGTGCAGGTTTCTGTGTTTGTACTTGTCCAATGGAGGAAGATGGGGGTGTTATTAAATTAATAGTTGGTGTAAAAGCTGCGAAGCTACACACTCCGAGAGAGAGAGAGATAAGAGGGGCACGTGAGAATGGGTGGTTCGTCCAAAAACCCGCACGTGGGAGGACACCTGTTATTTTAATTGGATTCTTCATTTCTGCATAGACCGGAGAGAGCAAGTAGGAAACCAAAAGTGTGATAAGATGGGAGAGAACAGAGAGAGGGGAGAAATGTGTCAATAAATTGTTTCATTTAGATTGATCTCGTCAGAAAATCAATTTAGTAATAGGTTTTACAGAGTTTAAAATAAAATTTAGGTTTTGAAAAAAAAAAATCTTTATCCATTTTGAGGTAAAACCTAGTTAAAGGTGAATATGTTAGGAAGTTATTGGGCTTGTTCGAAATAACGTTTCCAAAAGTAAAACACATGTTCAACAATGTTTTCCATAAAACGAGATAATTTCCTCAATATATTTACCACGTCTTGCATAAAAGTGCTTCTCTACCGCGTTTCCAAACGGGCACACAGACTTTTAAGGAGTTCGAGATAAAAAGTAAATAGAAAAGAGGAAAGAGGAAGAAAGAAAAAAGAGAAAAGAGAAAATTTATTATGAGAGATTGTGTGACTTAATAAAAAAATAACTTTTTAAAAAAATCTAGGTTTCAAATATTGATTTTGTTACAAAACTTATATTTTAAAAAAGTGTGAGTGTTTGAAAAAAAATCTAAATTTTTAGATAAAACCTAAATTTTATAACAAAACCTAAATTTTTGGAAAAGCTCCCAATCGAGTTGTATGCCTTCGTTATTTATAAATCAGTTAAGAACTTAAATGTTTATATTTGAAAAGTTTAGAAATTCGGATAATAATAAGATCAGATGAGGTGATAAGCAACCTTAGAGGAATACAACTTTAAATTCTGAAGTACTTTTTTTTTTGAAAAAAATACGAAAATCTGTATGTTTTGTCGTCTCAAGAATGTGTGTTTGGAAATCCATTGGAAGGAAGGAGTTTACGGATTCAGAAAAAAATTTATGGAATCCAAGAAGAATTTACAAATTTTGATATACTTTTTACGAATTTTAAAATACTTTTTTTCTTGACTTACATATAGCGTTGGGAAAAAGATTTTCTAAACATGCATAATGACGAACTGGTTTAGACACACTTTGATGACTCACAAGTTTAGGAGCCAAAATCAGCACATTCAATTATCTCCCTATAAAAAATGAGAGAGAGAAAAGTTAGAGAGAGAAGCTCTGTCTGTCAATGCATGAAATTGAGAACCTCGCTCGCACACTACCACCGGACCGTCCATTGGAGGAAATGGGGGTAGCTGACGGGGATAGTAAAAACATGCTAAGCACTAACGGAGAACTAGGGGATACTGGGAATCAGTTTCCAGCTATTGGAGAATCAAGTACGAGAGCTAATGGGGAAATACTGAGGACTAAAGGAAGGTATACAGGTAATGTAACGCTTGTTCCAAGAGAGAAAGACTGGATGAGGGAGGAAGGAAAAACAGAGGGACAAAAGGTGTTATCCTATAGAGATGCTGTGAAACCAAGAAGAAAAAAGATGTACGAAGTCAATGCTCAAGAAATGGAAACTGAGAAAGAAGAAGGATGGGACGGAAGTCTATTGTCAAATATTACAGAAGAAATAGCTGAAGGGGTCAAAGTCACAGAAACAGAGGAGGGACCAAACATAGAGTTCTCTGAACAGGAAAAACATAGACTTGGAAAGCTATGGAACAAATCCCTGATTATTAAAGTTTTGGGGGGTACCGTGGGTTACATGAATCTGAAGAGGAAGCTTCAGCTAATATGGGGGAAGAGTGGGAAGATTGAGTTATCATTGATAGGAAATGGATACATGATAGTGTCATTCTAGAGTGCAGATGATTACTATTATGCACTAGAAGGAGGCCTCTGGCTCATTCAAAACCATTACTTAACAACCCAAACATGGAAACGGAATTTTGACCCATGGGGTGAAAATATACAACGAGTAGCAGTGTGGGTGAGGCTCCCTGGACTACCAGTGGACTACTATGATAAGAAATTTTTCTTCCATCTGGGGAATAAGATAGGGAGAGCCATCAAGGTTGATGACATGATGCTAATGAAAGCACGAACCATGTATGCTCGGTTGTGTGTGGAAATAGATGTCAAGGCGCCGCTGCTCCCTTCATACTCTGTAGATGGACATAAGTTGAAAATAGAGTATGAGGGTTTGAACCTCATCTGCTTTCAGTGCGGGAGGTATGGACACGATTCGGAACACTGTCCACAAAATGAACACAGCCAAGCAAAACAGAGTATGCAAAGGAGAGGTCAAGAAAATACCAGTAGACCAACTAATGGTGCTTCGGCAAGGACTCCGACCAGCGTGTATAGAGGGTGGATGGTAGCACAGGAAACAAGGAGGGGTAGACGCCAAAGTACTAAGGAAGGTAAGTTTGACAATGGAGGACAGAAAGGGATCAAAAAAGAGATCACAAAGATAGAAACAACATCGAGATTCGCAGCTTTAGTATCAGAAGAGGGTGACAGCCTGGGGGAGAGATGGAAGTCACAGAACGAAGACGACTCAATGATATCTCAAACCAAACTGAAAGCCTAGGGGAGGAGATTCGGGGAAGTGACAAGAGGAAAAGTTCGACGACTATAACAAGGAAGGGGGATACAGAGATAGGAAGAAAAAGGGAGAAACATAGGAAATACAAGTAGTACAAGGGAGAAGGGAGAAAGCATGAAAGTGGATCAGAGAATAGTATAAAAGGAGCAGGCTAGAAAGCAGAATATGGGGGAAGTAAACGGGAAAGGGCAAGGAGGAGGAGATGACAAAGGGATACAAGTGGGCTTTTCAGAAGGAAAACAAAATGGGCCTACTGGGAGAGAGAAAAAGGAAACGGATAATGGACAATCAACCCAAGAAGGAGTGACATGGGCCTTAAATCAAAAGATGTCAGTTGATGAGGGTATGGCGGAAGGAATAGGCAGAGAAAAATTAGAAGAAATGGATGAAGCGGGCTCTGGACCTGAAATAAAAGAATCAGACCCATTAATCCTAGTACAAGACTTGGGCTACAAAGAAGGGGAACAAATCAGACAAGGACCAGAGGAACAAGAAGCCACAATAGGAGAGCAAATTACCATGGATCTAGAGCAAAGACGCGAAAGGAGCCCGGAGAGAAGGTACCTCTAATACCTTCTAACTGAGCGCCTCTTCTTGGACAATGTTATTATGATTTTTTTATGGAATGCAAGAGGTGTGGCAGGTAATGCTTTCCGGGCTGCACTCAAAGAATATGTTAGAAAATTTTCACCTAAGTTGGTGGTAATTATGGAGACTAGATGTAGTGGGGAGAATGCTAAAAAGGTGATCAATAAACTGGGCTTCAAGCATCATGCAATATCTAAAGCTCAAGGAATGTCAGGATGGATATGGCTTTTGTGGAATGAGGATGATATAAGGATTAACATAATAAAGACTCATAAACAATTTCTTCATTGTGAAGTCCTTGGATTAGGAAAACAGGTGTGGTTGTTCACTGCTGCTTATGCAAGTCCTAGAGAATTAGAGAGAAGAAGCCTTTGGGAGGAAATGAAGAACATAGCAAGATCTGTAATATCACCTTAGATGATGGCTGATGACCTTAATGAAATCTGTGATCCAAGTGAGCAGAGAGGAGGGAAGGAAGTGAACTTGAAGAAGTGTATTAATTTTAGAGAAAACATTGAGAAGTGTCAACTGGTAGACCTGGGAGCTGGGGGCCAAGTTTTACATGGAGAGGTCCCAAGGTTTATCCAGCACTCAGACTATACAAAAGATTAGACCGTGCTCTATGCAATAAGGAATGGAACAGTGTTTTCCATGAGGCGTTTGTACATGTGGGACCAAGGATGAAATCTGATCACCATCCGTTACTGATCCAGCTTGAAAGGGAAAAAGGGAACAGAAGGGCTAGACCATTTAGATTTGAGGCAAGTTGGCTTACTCATAAGGAGTTCAAGAATATGCTCAAGGACAGTTGGGACTGCAGAAGAAATATCAGTCAACAATTGGAAGATCTTCAAGTGAAACTTCAACAGTGGAACACCCACACCTTTGGGCACATTACTAAGAGAAAGAATGCGCTGTTAAGATGGTTAGAAGGAATACAGAAAAGGAACCAGCTGAGAGACAATTCACAAATAGAAAAAATCGAGAAAGAGATCAATGATGAACTAATGGAAGTACTTGCACAAGAGGAAATCCTATGGTACCAAAAAGCACGAACCAGGTGGCTTAATGATGGTGATAGGAATACGGCTTATTATCATGCAAAAACCAGTATCAAGAGGAGGAGAGCAAGAATTCTAATGTTGAGAGATGAAGAAAACAAATGGGTGGAAGGGAAAAATGAGGTGGGAAACCTAATCAACAAATTTTTCCAAGGCCTCTTTAAGGAAGAGCAAGAACATAGAAGATGGTGTACTACTAGACATAACTGGCCTCAGATTGCATCTGAAAAATGGGAACAAATCAATGCAGAATTGAAGGAGGAAGAAATAAGGGAGGCTATCTTCTCAATAGGAGGAATGAAGGCTCCAGGAGCTGACGGCTTCCCAGCAATCTTTTTCCAGAAAAACTGGGATATTGTGGGAGGAAGTGTGGTAAAAGAGGTCAAGGAGATGTGGACTAATGCTGAAAGAATTAGAGAAGTAAACAAGACTCTAATAACAGTAACTCCAAAGGTGGACAAACCAGAGAGGGTTACTCAACTTCGACCAATATCTCTATGTAACGTGGTGTATAAAACCATCACAAAAATTATTGTGAAAAGGTTTAAGAGAATCATGCCAGAGATTGTGTCACCCTATCAGGTCAGCTTTATTCCAGGGAGGAGCATTCAGGATAATATAATAATCGTGAATGAGATGATTCATCTGATGAGGAAGAAACAGGGGAAAAAAAGGCTACATGGCGATCAAAGTAGATTTGGAGAAAGCTGGCTACATGGCGATCAAAGTAGATTTGGAGAAAACTTACAATAGGATCAATTGGAGCTTCATAAACAACACCCTAATGGAAGTGGGATGCCCTGATGAGATGAGAGAAAGGATAATGAGCTGTGTCACTACCACTTCAACCAGCATCTCATGGCAAGGAGAAAAATTAGAGGAGTTTACCCCCTCAAGAGGTCTTAGGCAAGGAGACTCTGTGTTCCCATATCTGTTTGTGCTTGGCATGGAAAAGCTTACCTATCTAATTCTTGACAGAGTGAGAGAGAAAAAATGGAGAGGAATGAGAGCGGGACGAAAGGGACCCATAATCTCACACATGATGTTTGCTGATGACCTGATTCTCTTTGTAGAAGCAGGAACTAACCAAATTGAAACTATTCTTTTGTGTTTGCAGGAATTTGGTGCAGTGTCAGGACATACGGTGAGCAGAGAAAAAAACTCAAATTTTCTTCTCACCTAACGTGAAGAAACATACCAGACGAGAGATATGTGGAAAGTGTAAATTCAAAGAAGTAGACGACCTTGGGAGATACCTGGGAGCAGAAATTGTGCATACGAAGAGAAGGAGAGATAAGTACAAAGGAATTATAGAAAGGGTGCAGAAACGATTAAGCGGATGGAAGGCGAATAGCCTCTCTTTGGCTAGACGAGTGACACTAGTGAACTCAATTGCAGGACCTATGACTCTATACAACATGCAGCATGACAGGTTACCTCAAAGTGTTATAGTGGATATTGAGAAAGCCCAAAGAAGGTTCTTTTGGGGGGAGCAAGGACAGGAAAAAAGATGGCATGCTGTAGAGTGGAGCACATTGTGTAAATCGAAAAGGGAAGGGGGGATCAATGTTAAATCGCTGAAAGATATGAATGATGCACTCCTTTGCAAATTATTATGGCGTTTAAAGACCTCGCCTGATGATCTGTGGGTACAGGTTTTGAGTGGTAAATATGAAAGGTCTGCATGGCTAGAAGGAAAGTTAGAAGCAAAGCAAGGTGACTCTAGGCTGTGGAAGGAACTCGTGAAGCTATGGCCAAAAGTCAAAGATAATATAGTAATGGAAATAGGAGATGGACGAAGTACGAATGTCTGGACTGATATTTGGGGGAATATGGAAGAAGCCTTGATTAACCTTGTCCCAAACAGGGAGAGAATACAAATGAACTTGACTGTAAGGGACATTATTGACAATGAAGGGAATTGGCACCTAGCAGATGCGGAAAGGAACATTCCTGGCCAAATTAGAGACAAGATAAGGAATTTGCTGCCACCAAAAGAAGATGACAGACCAGACCAAGCAGTGTGGAAACTATCTCCCAATGCAAAATATACTACGGCCTCTATGTATCAATGGCTGAGGCGAAGAGAAGTAAGAGAACCAGCAAGGATATGGAAAGCTATTTGGAAGCTCCAAGTGCCTGAATGTATCCGCACTTTTTATGTGGCTACTAATGCATGACAGGGTTCTTACTAAAGCGAGGACTAGTACGTGGAAAGGGGAATCCGACATATGTCCCCTGTGCCTACTAGAGAGGCAAGACACAATCCATGTGCTAAGGGACTGTACTTTGGCTGCTGGAACATAGAGAAAGGTATGCAACAATAATTTGGAGGATAAATTTTTCAAGGTAGACTTGAAAAACTGGATCCAATGGAATATACTGAATAGAGCTGAGGAGATGAATGACTTCAGATGGCC
The DNA here is from genome assembly GCA_025593235.1 of Vachellia pachyceras. Taxonomy (NCBI): domain Eukaryota; kingdom Viridiplantae; phylum Streptophyta; class Magnoliopsida; order Fabales; family Fabaceae; genus Vachellia; species Vachellia pachyceras. The sequence goes on along the minus strand of JANTPZ010094727.1, from coordinate 3,241 downwards.
TAGAACGTTTGCGGTGAGCTGTTGGTACTTGTGGAACTGGAGAAACTCAACTGTGCATTACCTAACTTTGTATACCCTACAACAGGAGAGCATCAAATTTTGAATTATATAGCACAATATGAGAAGAAATGTGATGACAAGATTGAGCAAAGAGGACCTCCTGAGGTGCAGCGAATTAAATGGCAAAAACTAGAACCAGGATGGTGCAAGCTCAACTCTGATGGCGCGGTCCTTGGAACTGGTGTAGCTGGATGTGGGGGAATCCTCAGAGGTGATAAGGGGGAATGGCTAAGGGGTTTTACTTGTAAGCTAGAACCCTACAGTGCAAGAATAGCAGAAATGTGGGGAATATGCGAGGACTTAAAGTTAGCTTGGGAGATGGGTTTCAAAATGATTATAGCTGAAACGGACGCAGCTCTGGTAGTGGAGGAATTTAATTCTGAGCAATCATCAAGAGGAGGGAACATGCTACACAGGAAAATTAGAGAATTAATGCAGAAAGATTGGCAAGTGGTGGTGAAGCATACCTATCAAGAAGGCAACAGGAGTGCGGATATGCTAGCGAGAATGAGTTTAACCCAAAGGGACCAGAAGGTTATCTGGATGACAGTGCCTGATGAAGTTGTTAGGCTGGTAACAGAGGATATGCTGGGAGCAAGTCTCCCTCGTTTGTAATTTTGTTTGTGTGACATACTCTCTAGGCTTAGCCCTTTTCACCAAAAAAAAAAAAAGTTTAGGAGCCGAAGCATTGGATATAACCCATCCTCAACCTGGTGCAGCCTCACTCTCTCTCCAAAAGTTTTTGAAAATGAAGTTATTTACACATGATGTGGCACCTATTCCATTTTTACAATTTACAAGTTTGAAAATCTGTTAAGAGAGTGATTTTACGTAAGTAGATGTAAATATGTTAAAGGAGTTTTATCTCAATTTATATGTAATATGATTTCGACATAATTTCTAAACAAACACTAAACGTAGAACAGTCACCAGCATGACAATTAGGCTTGTTTGTTTGTGAAGAAAAAACACGTTCACGTAAGTTGAGATAAAATTTTTTTAACATATTTATTTCATAAACCGTAAACGATAATAAAAGGGTAGTTTGTCGTTAATCGAAACAAGTAACCCCATCAACGTCTCTTCCTCTTATTTCGACATAATCTATTTCAGCTCCCACCAAGGTTTGGAAAGTGATTACTAATCACGTTGTATGCAACTCGAGATAAAACCACTCTCACATACTTATCTCAAAATTCATAAAATTATTCTCCCAACGGATTCTCAAACAAACACAAAAACAAGTTCTCCACAATTTATTCCAAGCTTCTTCATCATAAATCAAGCAAGTATATTTATATGTCACCAAAAAAAGGACAATAAACCACAACAATACAGTCCTCAATGATGCATGAGCAACACAATAACGGACAGATTCCATGATTATTCATATTATTTCCAAGTACAATCATGTATGTCTTTTTATATATTGTGTTTGTTTGGAAACACTTAACTCTCACCCAAAAACACGTTCAACAGTATTTTTTTACAAACCGAGACAATCTCCTCCACATATTTACCTCGACTTGCGTAAAAGTACTTCTCTACCGCTTTCCCAAACGAACCATTGTATTTTCAAAACACTTCCTATTTCGCTACATGTATATTTATAACAAAATAGTAGTATGGTTCATATTCAATAAACTTAAATGTATGAGTTATACCTTATTATCCAAACAGTTATATGAAATAAATTAACTATCATTTCCTTGAGGAATAATAAGCCACAGCTCAATCCACCAATACAATTCAATCACAAAAAGTTCTATGAAAAAAATATCAATTCAATATTTTACATTTCAGATAATACAATAAAAAGAACTGCTAAACAAAATTCCCAAAACCTCAATTCCTCACTCACCAAACAATATCTCAACCCAATAAATTACTAATTTGAGCTATTAACTAGCCTCAACAAATTTCATATATATATATATATATATATATTAAAGTCTCAATTTCACAACTCAAAGTCTCACCCATATTTACAAAACCATGGAAATCAATAGTGTTAATCTTTTAAACCATCCATTTAACTCATAAACATATATAAAGTGTTCAACAAAAATTTAAACCATTGCATTAGTCACTAAAATGTATTAAATATATAATTTTGATTCAGTTATGGTACAGTCCTTAAATTTTAATTCACTACAATTCAATCAATATCTATAATTTTAATTATTTTATAATTTAGTTTATAATCTGTATTAAACATACAATTTTACTTTATAAAACATAGGAACTAAACCATAAGATGTTTAAAATTATATGGATGAAGTTGTAACTAGTTAAAATTTGAGACTGTAGAAAACTAGTTGTCCAGAGTCAAGGTGCATAAGTTAAGTTACAGCCGGATCATAAGTACAATAATTAAAATATCACTTTTCCCTTTTTGTACAAACTTATAAAAAAAAGGACATAAATGAGTAGGGATGGGTGGTAAATAATGTGCCAATCTGAGAACACGGTAGAGAAGTACTTTTACGTAAGTTAAAGTAAATATGTGAAGGAGATTATCTCATTTTACAAAAAAACACTGTTGTTGAATGTGTGTTTAATTTTTTCAAACACTTTAACAAATAAATCCAATGATTATATGTTTGAATTAGCTGTGTGCATGTTACTTTTCTAATCTAGAAAATAAATTTGTGAGGGAATTTTTATTTGGTCGTATATGCTTCATTAATGTCATACCGAACAAAAATCCATGATGGTTTTGGGAGATGGGGATGGATGGTATGGTATGGAATCTAGGGATGGTATGGGAATGGATGGATGGGGCCAATGGTCATTGAATGCAAAGTGTGTTGTATTATATATGCACACAGACTGTAAAGTGAAAGAGGCAGGCAGGCTTTAATAAGGGATAAGGATAGGCCATACACGTGTCCTCCTGGGGCTCCACCTCCAGATTTCTCCTTCCCAAATATCTCTGATTATGACTACTCCTTCACATTCTTGTTCTACCCCCCACCCCGAAATTATCATCACCTTCTAAAATTAAAATAAAAAATATTCCTTTTCTCTTCCTTAAAAAAAATTCAATTTTTATTCATATTTATGCTTAGTAAATTGTATTGAAAAAATAATTAAAAAGTTTCATGTGAGTCCACTGAAATATGTATGAAAATTGAAAACCCCCTTAAAATTTAATTACCAATGGAATATATAAAAGGAA
>JANTPZ010094726.1:0-16241 GCA_025593235.1 Vachellia pachyceras | reverse complement strand
ACATTAGAATCCTTGTGCCTGTCAACGTCGTATTTGTCGTACTTCTTACAGATCGAATCAACTCTGGTCAGAATGTCGATGACGCTCATGATGTTGCTTGGTACCGAAATCCAGGCCTGATCTTCGCGTTATTATTGACAGCACACAAGAATAACAGATCACTGGATACAGCAGAATTCGATCTGTCTTGTAATTGTGCCCTAATCTGTTCCAGAGTGCCCCGGCAATTATTTCACAAGGGATGGGTGGAACTTCGTGCTACGGTTGAAGGCCTCTCTTTTACGATAGTTCTAGCTTTCTTTGGTTTCACTCTCTGTTTTGCTTTTTATCCTTCGAGCCTTTTTTTTTTAAAAAAAAAATTGACTGTCATGGTTAAATTCTTTTGTGGAAGAAAAAAGGACTGATTTATTTTTTTTAAACAAAAAGAACGAGTAATTTATTTTATAAAATGGTATTTTTTTAAAAAAAATGGTTGGTTCAAAACGTGGCAAGTTATATGTTTAGGAGATTTAGTCTCAGGTCTCAAATAAGCAAAATATTTAATGAAAGGTCCCATTAACAACATGAGACCCTTATATTGATAACACCATGTGATATGTTGACAACACCTTATGTTGTCAATGTGACCTCTCATTAAATATTTTTCTCCATAGAATTATTTTTTAAATATTTTGCTTATTTGAGACCTAAGGCTTAATCTACCTTTTAAATTTTAGCAATCACGATGTGTATGGATATGAAAATAATAAATTACACTTCAAGAAAGGGGCTTACATGTTTTGAAACTTTGTCTCGTCTAGTTTTTTTCACATCAAAAACTATTATTTCTCTGAATGCATGTTTATAAATTTGTTGAGAGAATAATTTTATGGATTCTAAAGTAAGTATGTGAGAAGAGTTTCATCTCGAATTGTGTGTAACGTGATTGAGAATCACTTCCTCATCTTGGCATGGCCGTAACAGACATCTATAATCCATAGATCCTTTGTTACCCACTTCATATTCCACATTAGTAGTGGTAATAGACCCGTCTGAGAATACAATAGAGAAGTATTTTTACGTAAGTTAAGGTAAGTATGTGAGGAAAATTATCTCGTTTCACAAAAAAAAACTGTTGAACGTGCATTTATGCTTCCCATGATTGTTACCAAACATAACCAACAACAGCAGCAACCACCATCGGTCGAAGATGCCCGATTCAGGCTAATCTACGGTAAATTACGTTTAAGAAGAATGACGATTAACGGCCTCATAAGAGAGTTAATACCTTAATTATTTTTTACGAGGCATTTGATTATAGCATTCTCTCGTGTTCTTTTAGTCCATGGTTGTTACTGCGACAAAGGGTAGGTGACTCCATAACCTACGTTTAATGATCTAACTCATACCATATGCCTCATCCAAAGTATCATTACACACCATGGATCTCTCCCTAATCACGTGGATGACAAATATTCAACGTGTGGCGTTGAGGCAGAAACTTCCATCAAATCAGGATTTGAGCACTGAAATATTTTGGCAGCTTCCACCCTGTGTGTGCAAAGATTACTCAACTAAGTCGTGAATATTAAAAAAGAGTTGTCATATTATTTATCTATAAACAAAACATGTTCTGTTTCCTTGAATCAAAATATATTTTTTAGCTGTGAACGTTGAAATAGCTCCTATATATGGGTGCGTCTGCGTGGTTCGCTTAAATTTTATAAAACGGGCCAGTGGCTGGTAAATTAAAAAAGGGTCACTGTGATTCATTAACATAAAAAACACTTTTTTACATCCAACTATCACTATTCACACGGTGGAGATGGTTGTTGAATGGAAGAGTACAGGGGTGGGTTCACGAACACGTACAGAACAATCAATAACGTTACGTTGTTGGTTTTTGGTCACAGTGGAACACCTTTTGCTTATTGATGATTCGGTGCAGCCTTATGGTGTAGAAGCATCCACGTCTGTCTCCGTGAAGTTTCGTATCCCATTGGTAGCTGTAGGTACAAGACAACGAGGAACCGAAATGACTTCACCACATAACTTCAAAACAAAGTTTTCAAAAAAAACGCAAAAACAAAAGAAAAGGAACACAGTGGCTCTAAGGATAGCTGCAAGGCTCAGATAAGCTGGTTTTACTTGCATGATACGAATCCCATTAACTTGCTCAAAGTTTCCGCTCCTGGGTTTGTGTCAGATTCTCCATCTTGTTCACGCAATGGTGAGAACGCGATTTTAAGATAAATAAATACATCTGTCAGCGATTTGGCTAACTTTACGAGCTTGGCGACGAAACCATATAAAAAAAGAAGGTAAGCATCTAAAGAGTGGAGGTTGGAAAGAGACGACGAAATTAAAGCCTAAATGAAATTACTTGTGCTAGTTGTACTCCGCAACATGCTTTTAAGACGGGACTCGGGGGCGATAAATAAAGGCAACCCCAAGAAAATGACCATGTAGATGTTATTGTTTTTTTCTTTCTTTCAGTGGAACCCATGTTTCTGGGCTGTCAATGACGCGTGCTTGTCATAACAGCGAGGTGAAGTCGTAAAATCATACTACAGAATAACCATACATCTGATCATACTTATCCTCGGATATATTATTAATCAAAATGCAGGTGATGAATAGAAATCAGGGATCAAACATGTCAGACTCATGGTAATTAGCGAGTGGCTAAACATGTGGGGACCCAATTCAGTAGTGCTTGCTGATAAAAATTCTGAATGCCAATGGGTAGGATTTAGCCTCAAAATTTATTATTGTATTTGTATTGCCCCGCAGATTCTTACCTTCCTGTTGAGTTAGGTCCACGCATTCTGCTTTCTCTTGCTTTTACTTGCGGCCCTCGTTTTTCCTTGCACTTACGTTTCCCCACCCAAAATTCGACCCCCTCCTTTTAGCTCTCCTTTCATCACAGGGTCCATTTAAAGAAAAATCATAACTTCAAATATATTTTCGCCAAATATTACCACCCTTCAGCTCTGAAATGAAAAGGCTCACCAAGTTGAAATTTGGTATACAGTTTGACTAATGAGAAAAAAAGAGGGAAGAATAATGAACATTTGGCTCCAAAGCTATGCGCTGCCGCGAGTTCCCACCACCGAGTGTATTAAATGCCGTTGTCTGTTTTTCCTTGAAGGGTGTCAGAATTGATTCTAATCATCGTGCATAATCCAAAGAGGGCCTAAACCATGATACGCCATTGAAAGTAAACAATGAATTAAAAAACGGTCATTTTGGGGTTTTTTTTTTGTTTGACCTTCCATGATGTAAAAGACAGATGGAGGAAAGGAAAAGAAAAGGCAGTGAAGAATGGAGATGTAAGGAAATAGTGGAATGACTTAATACGGATTTCATTGGTGTTCGGCAAGAGTGGGCACTCCAGGGAATTTCTCATCCTCTTGTTTCTTACTCCCTCCCTCTCCCTCTCTCTACCTTCTGCTATAATCTTGCGTGTTCGAGATTGTTACCTCACCGGCACTGGACCTTCACCGATTCACAAGGCACGTTTATCTTGCTGATTACCTTTTTTATAATTCTGTATGTTTTGTGCTTTGTGATTATACGCCGATTTTTTGTACGATCACGCGCTTTCCATTCATGCATATCTGCAATCTCTCTGTTAATCAGTTTGGTCTCAGGTTTCATTTCTGATCCTCTTGATGATCGCTTCTGATGAACCATCTCTCCAGCTCTTAGTCATCGTTTAATTTTTGCTTGTCGCCTCAAGAGAAGGTGCTGCACGTGCCTATCGTTTGTGTTTTTTCCTCTTCCTTTTTTTGGGTGTCTTGCTTTTTGCCTTATGATTCCATAGTCTGCCTGGGTCAGAGTTGTGGATTTCATCTGGGAGATCATATCGTTTACGACCCTTTAAAATATATTTCTGTTATGTTAAAATCTCCTTTATCGATATTAAGCTCGTGGAATAGATATAGACATGTATCACTTGTCTGATGAGAATGATAGAAGTTACTATTGGCCTATAACTCCATATGCTACATATTAACATCCATCTACCCGTCTTTTGTCCAAAGGGGAACATGCTATAGAAGCGTTCTTTGTGAAGGAGGAATACTCTCCCTTGCCTGAGGGAATAATGTGAATTTCACGCCACATATGTTTCGATTTTTTTTTTTGGGGGGGGGGGGTTGTCATGCCATTTTTATTATGTTCTTTTGTGGTTTATCAGGTTTTTGATTCAAAGGAATCTGCTTGTTTCAGCAGATGACATGGTTCTCCTCTTTACTTTTTTTGGTATTGTGCTCGCCATGCACTTCTGGCTATTTAGACCTGACTTTAAGAGTTCAGTTGTTTCGCCTCATGGGCTTTTGCTGCTTGATGGATACAAGGCTTCTTCTTAGTTTTTCCTTCTTATCACAAGTGACAATAATCAATTGTCATTCAAATGTATTTCTAACTTCTAGGATTTAGGATTTTTTCCACCCTTTACCTGGGAATTATCAAGGGCAACGTCATTAATAATGGGAAATCGCCTCCTTCTTTTTCTCACCTTTGGTGCTCTTTATGGGTGGTTCATGCCTTCAGGTGATTCAGTGGGTGCAGTTATTGGTTATTACTTTTATCGCCATACATTCTTAATTATCTTTGAAGTTAAGCTAATACATCCTCAATTATAATTGTTATTTGAGCATTGCAGTCTTGCATGTTGAAGGATTCAGCAGATATTGTCAGTCCTTGTTTTCTATAGATTTCTTTAGAATCAATTAGGTTTAGATTGTTTTTCATTATGCAGGTTTCTTGCTGCTGATGATATATGATTTTATCTTGAGTTTGAACTCAAGATAGAAACGTTATATATCTACATGTGCTTGTGAGATGTTCTTTCTTTGGAAACCTTCATGTCCTCTTCCATTTCTCACCTGCTCTTCAAGAGCAATTTATTCTCCATGGAAGAGGGTGGATTTCTTCATTTGGTTTTGCCCAGGCATTCACATTGTGCTGGTTATGAAAGAGGGTGAATTTCTTCATTTGGTATCTTCCTTGACATTGTCTGAACTGAATTGCAGATGGTGTTGCATGAACTTCAAATCTTTGGCTAATGAGTGGTGATAATGGAACCAATAAATCTGGCATGTTCTGTTTTCTGATAAGTTTGTGCGACATGCCGCTGTCACAAAGTATTATAAGTTAATTTTAATTGAGAAGAAGAAAGGGTATCATGCCAAAGATCCTCATTCCTCTGTCAATTGGAAGAGCTTAGTCCTTGTTAAACTGGAACACGGCGTCCAGATAAGGGGTATCATCTGTCTTCTAGGTTTTGATGCATGTTTGACATGAGACAGCCCAACAATCATACCAAGGATATCGTGACAATAAATATGTCGCCTTCTAAATTTTAGAGATGCAAGATATTGAGGCAGTGTTATGAACAATTTAGAGTGGGTGGTGGAACTCTGAAAATATCATTGCTCTAGTTCTAATTGATGTCCTGAGGTGTGAGATATGGTTGTTGACAAACCTTTATACTAGCTGCCCTAAGGAATGTAAGAGCTTCTTGTTACATCCTTTCTAGTGCTGTTGATCTTGAATCCAACATCTACCATAACTATTGTCAAGGTGATGCTATTTATTGGGGCTGTTTTAAGGGCCGTAGCGATAACAGGCTTCATAGATTATTCAGACAATCAGATTGCCATGTTGGACCATTAGGGCATTTTTGGAGGAGGTTGTAGTCTATTCACTCTCAATCAATGTAGCAGGGCGTTTTATGATGGTGCAGTTTGCTATACTGTCAAAAGTAGGTTTCTTCAATAATTCACTATGAACTGCATTACCAAAGACGAACAGTATGTGTCATATTTTTTACAAGAAGCAAACATCCATTGGTGCATGATGTAGACAGGAAAACTTTCCATTTTGGAAGCTCTTATTATGGTTAATTTTTCTAATTGTCTCTCTATTTCAAGTACTACTTGAATTTTGATGATGAATATCGTTAGTTTTTACTAGTGTTAAACTTAAGGTACGGTTTATCGTATCTTTGTCATCAAATTCTACAGTAAAAAATATGATGTGTTATAATCAATGGAAGTTGGATCGAGGAGTAAGGGACTCGATATGCAGTAAGATTGAGGGTTCGTTCACCAAAAAAAAAACAAATCGATAAGATTGAGGGTTTGAACCTTATGAATGGAATAGATTAAGTTGGGAGAGTTATTTCGTAATTGGATTGAACAGTGCTTGGCTTTGAACTAGTTGATAGTATTGAATATCAAATGATTATACAAAAGAAAAAAAGGACGTGTTACAAGTTATTTGAAAGAGGGATTAAGTGCTTCACTTGTAAAAATAATTGTTCAGTATGCTTTTATACATATCCTCTTTTCTCAAAACTATTAGTTTCTCAAGCTAATAATGGTAATCTTTTCCTAGCTTTTTTTCTGACATTGGCATTTTCACGCATAAATCATTGGTCACTTGAAATTGCAATGGTTCTAATCAATCTATCTCTTTATGTGATATTCTTAGCTAACATGTCCATTGCTATGATTACGTATTATGGTTCAGAGTTTATATCCCTTGTAGAGGCTTAAATTTATTTATTTTTGTTCTAATTTATTTTTAGATTCAAAATGGGGATGATGGGAATTCATGCTTTATTGACTATTATGTCTTCCCCTCTTCCTATACTTTGGGTTAAGTTTTAAAGTTTGTTTTAGAGTTCTGACTTATCTGACCGCACACAGCTTAAATAATGTCTTCCCCTCTTCCTATATGTTATTGACTATTAAAGTTCTGATTAAATTTTGGTTTTAAATAATAATTTTTGCCCCCTTTGCCTTGACAAGACTTATCTGACAGCACGCATCTTAACTTATCTCTAGATATTGAACCTCTGCTACGCGTATCAGTAGTTACTCTTCCTAGCCATGTCCTACTTTCAGTTTATGATAATGAGGCGAATTCCTTATTTCTATTTTCAAAATGGCTAGCCCTTGGGAGTTGTGACATCTGACCTTACACGCTTTCATACGTTGTATGTATGTGCGCACGTGTTGGCTTATTTCCCTTCCCTCCTTCAATGCATGTATCTGCAAATGACTAATAAATGTGGTTAATCCTTCAATCGGGCTTTCACTACATAACTGCTACTTTCTCTCACGTCATGGAAGTGTTTGATTTATATTTAGCATCCAGGCAAGTGTTTGGACAGCGCACTATGATTTTCTTCAACAATCATTGACTGAATTTGTTGAGAAATTGATTATAATGACTGGTTGCTTGATACTGCAGGGCTATACAGTCTAAGTAGACTGTGTGAATTAGGAGAGTTTGTATATAATGGAGTATTTAATAAATATTATTTTTTGGATTCTTGGGTTCTTATCTTACAGACTGAAGCCATTATAGAGTTGCATTCCTGCTAAAAAAATTTCTTGTGGATTATAAGTAATTGCAAGATTGTTTCAATGTTTTGAATTGAATTTGTCTCCTTTTTATTCCCTTTTTTTGTGAAGTTTCTGAGTTATTTGCGGGTCCGTGTTTGACAACAGTGTCTATCCTGATATTGCAAGTGGCTGCTATGAGTCGTAGGCATTTGTATAGCACATCTCAAATGTTGGAGAGTGATCATGACCAGAATTGGAATTCTATGCATACTGATCAACAGTATGTGCACCTTGGTAATGCGCTTTTATTTGCTATTAGCCTATTACTTCTACAGCCGTGCTGTCTTGTTGGCCATTTTTTTCTTACTTGCATGAACACAATATCACTTACAATTGGAATTGATTGCAGGTAGAGCTAGCACCTCAGAGAATGGTTCTTTCGTTTATCCTGTGGAAAATATGTCTGTAGATGGCATTTCTTTTGCCTCTAATTTGAATTCTACCCCAATGCCAAATGGATTTGCATCCTCAAGTCTCAATATTGAAGTACCACCTCATCAATCTGATGCATCAGGCGTCTCTCATGATCATTTTCTGCATTCATCAAGTGCTGCGGCCTTCTTTGCAGTTTCTGAAAATTATGATCATCAGCCTTCTTCTTCTTCCAATTATGATATACAGCCGTTCCATGTTGCTGATGGTGGTTTTATTGATCTTACAATGGGAAGTGGAAGAGGACCTCACAAGCGGAAGAGCCCTGGAATTCCTCCAGTCTGTGAGAGAGGTAGTACAAGCAGATACATAAATGCTGGAAGTTCAACTGATCTTCCAATGTCTTCAGAATTACGGCAGGAGAAGCCAAATATGGATTCTCAATATTTGCCTCGAGATCAAGTCACCATGCCACCTACCTTCAGAAGCAGTGGCCTTTCAATCAGGGGTGAGGGTTCCTTGCGAAATGTGAGAAGGCGTTCTGCACTTGATTTTGAATCCAACCTGGTTAGGACCCATTTATCTGGCAATCATTCACACAACCACTCCACTGGTCTACCCATTGACCATTCTAGCACAATGGATCTCTCAGGTCAGAGTTCTAGCACATTAACAAGGGATTGGAGCCAAATGAGCACATCTCATGCTCATGGCAGGGTGCTATTACCAGGTTAGCTACTTTATATATTACAGCACAAGCTCATAAGCATTCCATTGACTAGCATCAAAACTTACAAAAATCTTTGTTTGAAATGGCAGATACAAGTGCTCTTAATTGTGAGGCAAGTCAATTCCTTGTTGGAAGTGGCGCTAGTAATGCCTCTGTAGATGTTGGGGGTTACCACCATGAATTTGGTACAAGCAGAAATCCCATTGCACCTCAAAGTTTCCATAACAATCTGACTCATACTGCTAGGGGAGTGCGAAGCAACTTTTCACAAAGGTCTACTCCACCTTTTAGATCATCTTCAAGCTTGCGCTTGGGACATGTAGCACCATCAGATGACGGATTTCAAATGGTTTCCGATAATTTCTCCTCAAGGCATCCAAGGCCATTAACAACCATTGGTTGGCGGAACAGTGACAGAACTGGAAGGTCAAGGATATCTAGTGATAGATATCGACCAATGGCTGATGCATCTGGCCTTCATGACCGATTTTCTTCAGAGGTATTGTTGAGTATCTTGGGATTTTTTTTTATTGTCATAATTAAGAGGAGGGTAGATTGCTTAAGTTGGGATACCTTTTTTCATTTTTTTCACACGAGCACTACCTTAACTTGAAGTGGGGGGATTGGGTGTATTAACATTGTTTGTGAAATCTTACTCCGACATCTACCATTGTAAGTGTTGACTAGTTGTCATATTTCTTATTGTCATCAAGATTGTATTTCTAGCTGTACTACCAGTGGAAGGTTCTAACTTGTTGATATTTTCCTTGCAGGGTTTCATGCTTGTTGATCGCGGGTTGCCATATGGATCTAGAAGCATGGTTGATCAGCATAGGGACATGAGGATGGACATAGACAACATGAGCTATGAGGTGATTCTTATTGTATTTTGCATGAAATTAGAGGAATAGATGACAATGACATCATTTATGACTTCCGAATAATGTGGTTTCTTATATATGGATGGTTTGTTTTTTTTACTCATATCTGAAATTTTTGAGTAAATGGCGTCACCAGGAACTACTTGCCCTTGGAGAGAGGATTGGTCATGTCAACACAGGATTGTCTGAGGATTTGATTTCAAAATGCATGACAGAAACAATATACTGTTCATCTGAGCAAAGTCAGGAGGAAGGAACTTGTGCAATTTGTTTGGTATGTTGTACTGCTTCGTTTTGGTAAATGAGTTGGTTGCATTTTTAGGTTTGGGCGTCCTTTGGATGGACATAACTGTTATATACTGATGCTTACTGAACTGAAACTGGAAAATTTACAGGAAGAATACAAGAACATGGATGACGTTGGGACGCTGAAAACTTGCCGTCACGATTACCACGTGAACTGCATCAGAAAGTGGTTATCTATAAAGAACAAATGCCCAATCTGCAAAGCTTCGGCTCTGCCAGATGATATAAAGGGTCAATAATTCATTTAGCTGTAGTTTAAGATATCTTACTTTGTATATAAGAGAAATTTGGATATTCATCGAAGTTGGGGAAACAGTATTTCTTTTGACATGTTGTAATAGGGATGTTACTGAATGTCAATGCCATTTGTTTCTGGCTTCAATCTCATTCTGGTGAAGCCTTCAACCTATACGTTGGCCCCTTGATTTAATGCTATATAACAAAACGGTTAGTCTAGTTATCTTAGCACAAAATAAAATAATAAAATAATGATCATTTTCCGGGGAGATTTACACACAATTAGGCCTCAAGAAATCATCACACTGAATGAATTCCAATAGACATGTGAGAGATTTATTGAAATTGTTAAATCAAGCATTTACTCATCGGACTGGTCAAGAATAGCACATAAACTTGGCGATTGAAGAACATTGATTTGTTGTTGATGACACATTAACCTGTCATGATCAAACTTGTCAATTATGACAGGTTGACTTATCATTAATAGAACATTGATTTATTAATTGATACACCCTTATACTCGCATGTTGATTTATCAATTGAGGTACTTAACTCATCATTGTGACATGTATACTTGTTCCACTTGTTCTTAACTCATCATTGTGACATGTATACTTGTTCCACTTGTTCCATTGACTTGCCAATTGCCAAGTGAGAGTAAATTTATTTTTCACAATATTAATAATGAATCCCAGTAAATCACACACTCATATCTTAAAATTTAATGTGTATGTTTAGTAAAACTTTTACACTCTTTAAAAGCACGTTCAATAATATTTTTCTGTAAATTGAGATAATTTCCTTTATATATTTGCCGTAAAAATATTTCACTACCGCTTCTTGTGAATTTTCTGGAACTTGCCAGTGATTAGTTGTGTTTCTTCCTGGAACCTCGAATTAGTTCCCCTGAATGGCGTCGTATGAGCAGCGAGTCAACAAAGATAGGCCCAATCAAATTGTTTTGTTCGAAGGGGGGCAAACTCTAGAATATTCTAGACCCATCTGTGAATACCCTTCAAACCTGACCCGTTTTTCTGGTCTTTTCCCGTGACAAATCCGGAAGAACCCTACCCTTGAGGATCTTGTGCTACAAGAGGCGCTTCCATCTCCCTTTGTTCTTCATCAGAAGCAAGAGCCTTTCCTGAAATCGATCTCTCATATCAAGTTCCTTTTGTGCATTTATTTGTCTCTCTATTCATTTCTCAATATGCAGATCTTCGTGAAAACCTTGACTGGCAAGACAATCACACTCGAGGTGGAAAGCTCTGATACTATTGACAACGTGAAGGCGAAGATCCAAGATAAGGAGGGTATTCCCCCGGATCAGCAACGACTCATCTTCGCTGGCAAGCAGTTGGAGGACGGCCGCACTCTCGCCGATTACAATATTCAGAAGGAGTCGACGCTTCACCTCGTTCTCCGATTGAGGGGCGGTATGCAGATCTTCGTCAAAACTCTGACCGGAAAGACGATTACTCTGGAGGTGGAGAGCTCCGATACGATCGATAATGTTAAAGCCAAGATCCAGGACAAGGAGGGTATTCCCCCGGATCAGCAGAGGCTTATCTTCGCCGGCAAGCAGTTGGAGGACGGCCGCACCCTAGCAGATTACAACATACAGAAAGAATCGACCCTTCACCTGGTTCTTCGATTAAGGGGCGGTATGCAGATTTTTGTCAAAACATTGACGGGAAAGACCATAACGCTTGAGGTGGAGAGCTCCGATACGATCGATAATGTCAAAGCCAAGATCCAGGATAAGGAAGGTATTCCCCCGGATCAACAAAGGCTCATCTTTGCCGGGAAGCAATTGGAGGATGGACGAACCCTAGCTGATTACAACATACAGAAAGAATCAACCCTTCACCTTGTCCTTCGATTGAGGGGTGGCATGCAGATCTTTGTCAAGACCTTGACTGGGAAAACCATTACTCTGGAGGTTGAGAGTTCTGATACTATCGACAATGTGAAGGCCAAGATTCAGGATAAAGAAGGTATTCCCCCAGATCAGCAACGACTTATCTTTGCCGGTAAACAATTGGAAGACGGTCGCACTCTTGCGGATTACAATATTCAAAAGGAATCTACTCTTCACCTCGTGCTTCGTCTCCGTGGAGGAATGCAGATTTTCGTCAAGACACTCACGGGGAAAACCATCACTCTGGAAGTTGAGAGTTCCGACACTATCGACAATGTTAAGGCAAAGATCCAGGACAAGGAAGGTATCCCGCCTGATCAGCAGCGTTTGATCTTCGCTGGAAAGCAATTGGAGGATGGGAGGACCCTTGCGGATTATAATATCCAGAAAGAGTCAACCCTTCATCTAGTGCTTCGTCTGCGTGGGGGTATGCAGATTTTCGTGAAGACGCTCACCGGAAAGACTATTACTTTGGAAGTCGAGAGTTCAGATACCATTGATAATGTTAAGGCGAAAATTCAGGATAAGGAAGGCATCCCACCGGACCAACAACGTCTCATCTTTGCTGGGAAACAGCTCGAGGATGGACGTACGCTTGCTGATTATAATATTCAGAAGGAATCAACCCTTCATCTTGTCCTCCGTCTTCGTGGTGGGGATATCTAAGGAAATTGCTGTTCGTTTGGTGTTTTAGATTTGTGAACATGTTCGTTTTATGTTTCAGTGTTGTGCAGGTGCTATTCTGCTTTCCTATTAGTGTCACCTGAGGTTGTTAGTACTCCGTACATGCAATCGCGTCCTTTACCATGTTTTTTTCTGAATAAATGAATGTTTGAATCTCAGTGTATGAAGTTTTTACTTGGTTTGTTGAATATCTTTCTTAACTTTAACTTCACTGCTTCGGAATACAAGTTTGCGGGGAAGTCTCGCAACTGTCTAGTAACACGATGAACGGTTTTTTATAAATTGAGATGATGATTGAGATAATATCATGAATATATTTATGTCGTTTTATGTAAAAGTACCTTTTAACTTTTTTTTATAATCTGCTGCATCCATGAATTGATATGTACCGAAGTTGTATATTCGATAAACCTTCTTGAAACAAGTGGATAATAGTGTCCTTGGCTCAAACCAGATGTCCGAAGTATGGAGTGGCTAAAAAGAAGTTCATAGATTTTTTTCGCCTGTATTTTTCTACCATCAGGAGTAACTAGAATCACCCAGATTACAGGATCAAATTTATTGTCAAATTCACCGACCAGTAAGCATTCACCATAAAAACAACTTATTTGTTCCATCCATGCTCCATACAGAAACTATGAAAACTAGCACTGAAAAAAAACCGACAGAAGTTGTCATTGTATACACGATAACCATTATTGCTTGACTGAGGCCTTAAAGCCATGTATTGTGATCCGGTGAAGAGAATCATAGTCATTAACTTTATCCAAGTTGATAGGTATGAGCTCCGGCCGAATCTAGAGGAGTCCCACTTTCTCTATTCTCTGTTTGGCTTTCTTTTTTAAACAGTGTTTGAACCACTAGTGTAAGCTTATTTACATCCCTTACCACTGCCACAAGACCACACCCTTATCTTCTACTGTATCTCTCGTTAAACAACTTCAGCTAGCTAATTAGATCGCTGTGGTGCCAAAATTGTGATGTTAGGTCTCTATCTTATGCTGCAACTACATAAACAGATCAACAACCTTATCTTTACGAACAAGGGGCGTGATAATCATCCCAGCAATACAAAATGTGAACTTGAAATCCAGGTCCCGCGTCTATGATGAGTGATGACCACATCACGTTGTCCCATCCATTTTTACTCTGTCGCTTGTGCTTCAATGGACCTTCACAACCAATAAGCCTAAAAGTAATCTCTTTCGATGGCAGATTATTAGCTTGAAGAAGTGAATGGTTTTATGGATCTGGGTTTCATATTCAAGAGAGAAGACGTGAGCGCCAGAATCATGAACCTCATCCCAGGATTGCAGAGACTTGATAACAAGGACGAGGAGCTAATCGATGCCTCAAAAGCAGTTGAAAAGGAAGACGAGAGCGACATAAGCATCATCACGGGACCGTATTTATCGGAGGCATGGCTTATAAAGAGACCAGATTCTCAGCTACTAAATCTTAAGATTCTCAGGCTATGTTCAAAAGTGGATATGAAGAAACATCTTCGGTTTTGGTCAAAAACTGTGGCCTTCGAAATCCACCATGATTGAGAACGACTCATTCTACTCAATTTAGCAATTTAAGAAATCGACATAAAGACAGATTTAGCAATTCAAGAAATCGACATAAAGACAGAGACTTCGATCACAAAAAAAAAAAAAAACCATACAGTTCAGAAACAGAGTTCATAGGCTGTGGTCACAACTTCATACTTCATAATGCGTATTTAAAAATTTAGTTACGGATTTAGAGATTATTTTTAAAGATTTCAAAAAAAAATTTTCTTGACTTACTTCCACCCAACTATAAGTTGTTTTGGAGGAGTTTTATTTCTAAGTAAATATGTTTCTTAACTGCTTCTAGAGGTTTCCCATCGATCTTTTTGAGTATTTTCCACCTACCAAACTGGGTGTAATAAGGAATAGTCCAATAAAAAATTTATAAAAACATATTGTACCTATCCTTCCATATTTCAACAGAGAAGCGTTAAAAGGAACAAAAACTGAAATTTGTTATAAAATTATATATAAATATGGATGTCTATAAAACCCTTTGGATTCCACTTAGGATCATCTCCCTCTAAATGCCAAATCTCATAACATCCAACCCCTATGATTCCTTATGCTTAATGTCACATTCTTATAACCTCCAATGCCTTAATGTATATCATAATGTGGATTAATCATTATGTTTATGGCATTGCTCCAATGCCTTTATGTATATCATAAAGTGGATTAATCCTTGTGTTTATGGCATGGTAACTCTTGGAAGGATGTGATGCCTATAAATGGAGTTGTAATACAAAGGATTGGATGTACTTGGAATCACATGTGAATAAGAATGAGAAATGCTCATATGCTCTCTTCCACAATCTCTTATCTTCTCTTATTTCTATGCTCTCATTTTTTGTTTTATAACAAAATTAAATATATAAAAAGTTGGATAGTGCTGAAAAATCATATATTATTTATATTTGATATTCGTATTAATAATTTTTAGTGTTTTTCAAATACATCAATATCAAGATACAATTCTTCAGAACTCATTGTGTTGTAATTTTACAAAGAGATTTACTTTGAACAGCCGTAGGGTACGTAACTGGCGTGGCTGTCAAATTACCTGAAAAATTACTGGTAAATGGTTATGCTTTCTTGTGCATCATTTTTTGGCGTGATTTTCTTACATCTTATATTGATATCAGTATTAAAATTTTGTATTGATGTAATGATGACGCCCTGACTCAACTCTTTAGCAAACAAAACAAAACATCATAGGTATTTTGAATACGATTTTCCACCCCTAATTTATCTTATCTTCACATTACCTCTGATTAAAGGCCACTTGAAAATGCAATAATTAAGCATGTTTGACCAAGCATTTGAAAAGAGAAAAAGTCAAGGTAGGAAGTTGTTGGTGTTTGACTGTAGAGTTACGAATTTTAAGAAGGATTTACGGAATTCGAGAAGAATTTACGAATTTAAATATATTTTTTATCTTAATTTAATTGTTAGATAAAAGATTTGTCAAATATATTACACGATGAACCCCTCGTTCTCTCACAGTGAGCACAGTAAGGAGAGTCTTTTCAAATGATATTTAATGTATATATTTTCGTTCATTAAGATATTTTCAAATTTTCCTTTTTAAATACATTAATTTTTATGATTTTATTTTTTTAGATTCTTGAATGGAGATACACTCGATGAACTCTCCACCCAAACTCGCATGCGTAAGGTATCCCAAGCAGATATCGGCTCTGTTTGGGAAAGCGTTCAGAGCAGGAAAAGGAGCGTTGGAGAGGTAAAAGCCATTCAGGAAGGATTCTAGGCATTTGGTTCAGCGTCACGCTAGAAGTCATTCTGGCATAAAAGCTCCTTCCACCAATAAGCTGATCGAAGCCCCTTCCGGCGAAAAAAACGGGTTCAAGGAAAGAGCTGGAGGACGAAGATGATGCCACAATAAGGAGGATTTTATCAAAAATAAAAAATTAGATCAATAGCCAATATATCGACCATCACCATCGACTTCGAACACTACAAAGGATTTTTTGACAATTGCTGCAAAAACTCAAATGAATAGTAGAAGGTTGCAACTAAATGTAAGTTACAGCAAAAACTCAGATTAACTTTGATTTTACCAAAATTGCAAATGTCCAGGGTAGACAGCAGAAATATGGGGAGCAGATGATGAGGGGAGGAGTGACCTATCAT
>JANTPZ010094724.1:0-17522 GCA_025593235.1 Vachellia pachyceras | reverse complement strand
AGGTAGAGGAACGGAATCTGAGTGTACACTAGACAATGGAAGCACCACGCGTCAACGTAAAATAGAGTCGAAGGTCAAAGTCTGATATAGAGATTATAAACTGATGTGTCCATAGTCGAATGGTTCGCTTCCATCTTGGTTACGACGCCACTCCTGAATCCTCCTCCTCCTCCACTTATCTTTGTTTACCATCCACCATATAATATTATGCTCAATCTCACTCTCTTTTTTTTTCCAACAAAAACAGCTCAATCATATCCCCTAGTCTAGCTGCCATTGTCCATGTTTGGGAAGAAGTTTTTCCTAACCATACACGCAAGTCAAGATAAAACTATTAAAAAATTTGTAAATTCTTCTCGGAATCCGTTAACTTCTTTATCCTTACGGATTCTATAACACAATTTATTACATACTACTACTCATACTGTGTAAAATTTGAAAATTCAATGTCTAAGTTCTTTATATATTTCACTATTTTTATACTTTGAAATAGCTTTGACCTATCCCCCCACACAAACACACATTCCAATATTTCGGTTTAATACATTTTAATGGACTGAAGTATATATCAGAAAAATATGTATACCTGTTTTAAAAAAATTTATGTACAAATATATAAAGTAACCGCTATTAATACGTTTTTTTGTAGTGAGTGCATTGATATAAAATTATTTTATATTATATATTATTTTAAAAAATAAACAAAACTATTATTTTGAGATCATACTCTTTAGGTTTCATTAAGAATGGGATTAGATGGAGTTTTTATTGCATCGTGAAAAATTAAATTTTGGCAAAAAACTAAGTTACTTACCTAATAAGACGAAGTAAATGATTAGTGATTTAGTATATCTAGAAGATACTTGGAAAAGGAAAAAAGAGATTACTGTAATATAAATCGGATCAAGAGAATGAAAATCGCCGACAGCTAATTTCAATGTGATACGAATATGATGTCATAGACTACGTAATTGGTGTATAAACTTTTATGGAGGGATGATCTAGAAGGACGGTTACGTAAATTAAAATAAGGTTAAAGTATACTTTTAGTCTTTTATGGTTACGTCAAGTTTCACTTTAGTCCTTTAAGTTTAAAAAGTGCATTTTTAGTCCTTCAAACTTAACGCCGTTAGTCTCTCCTAACGGAAATTGCTGACTTATCAAACTTAACGTTGTTATTTTAGATACTTTTTTATTTTACACAATTTAAAATATCAAATTTATTATATTATTAAATTATAATTAAAATGTGAGTATGCTTTGTCAGCATTTTATTACACAGTTATCGATTAAATTTGATGAGTCAGCATTTTCCGTTAAGAGAAACTAACGGCGTTAAGTTTGAGGGACTAAAAGTGCACTTTTTAAACTTAAAGGACTAAAATGAAACCTGACGCTACCATAAAAGACTAAAAATATACTTTAATCTTAAAATAAAATTCCTTTAACATTTATATTTTATGAATCGTAAATTACTTTAAAAAATTAGATTGGACAGCTAATGTAAAGGAACACATAAGCGGAGATTTTTTTAGAAAAAAATATAAGCTTGCCATGGAAAACTGTAATCAACAAAAAAAAGTCTTCGGGTGAGCAATAACGGGTCTATTTAAAAACGTGATGGAGAAGTATTTTTACCATTTATAAGATAAATATGTTAAAAAGATTATCTCATTTTACAAAAAAACATTGGCTGCGTTTGGTTTTTCGTTGGGAAGGCCGTTTTGGCTCCCAAAATCCATTCTCACGCAAGCCGAGACAAAATTCCTCTCACATAAAGCATCTAGGAATCTGTGTCCGTTTTTCCAACGGATTTCCAAACGAAGCGATTATCTTTTTCAAACGCGACTTAAAACCGGGCTAACGGCAAATGCCATGCAAGAAATAGAAAGAGCCGTACAGCTATGTGCCAATCACTTGACACCTGTGAGTTTTTATGATTATATTTCTTTTCTGAGACTCTATAATAATTCTTTCTAATGAGTAAAAGTATGTATAAATTTTTATCTAAATTGCATTTAATAACATAACTTTTTAAATGTGTAAAATTATTCATAAATATTTAAAACTAAAGTAAAAATGTTATAACCTTTAAATATAATATAATAATGCTACTTTTTTGTAAGGAAGCCCACACTACATTTATATGTATATACTTATAATTGTGTTAAGTTATATTTTACACCTTAAAAAAATATAATGTGGAGGCAATTTTCATAGAAACTCATGAATTTTTTTTTAAAAAAAATCTGAAATATGATTTTATACTGAGTCGTTACCAACCGAAAGAAAAAAGAAAAATGCTTCGATCTCTCATGGCATCCTCATCAGGAATTCAGGATCACACCGTGTGGTGTGGGGGCCATATAATTTTATTTAATTTCTAAATTTATAAATTGACAACTACACTTGTTTTTTTTTTTTTTGTGAGGATCTCAATTTCTTAGCGTTAATTCAGATATAACCAAATTTACTAATGAGCAATAGCAAGCCATGTCCAAGTCCCTCACTAATTCCACGAATTCCCTCTATCGTATATGGAAAATCCTTGACTGCATCTCTATCCCTCCACCGATTCATACATTCTATTGACTCACGTCTACGTCTCACGTCCCTCCTCCTTTCTTCTATATATAACTTGCCTCCCTCATTCTCCATTCTCTCATACAGCTCTAACACTTTCTCTGCATATCTCTCTCTCCCTCCCTCGTCACTTTCTCACTTACAATGGATTCGTTTCTTGCTTACGCTCTTTTATTTCTCATTTCCTTGTTCTCTTCCCTATTCTTGTTCTTTCACAAGAAACTCAGAAAACCCCATGCAAGCCCACAGCTTCCTCCAGGTTCCATGGGATGGCCCCATATAGGAGAGACTCTTCAACTCTACTCTCAGAACCCCAATATTTTCTTCGCCTCCAAACTGAAAAGGTTTGTCTTTATCGTTGCTTGCTCTGGTTTTGTTTGTTCATTTCTTATTCTTATTTCGTGGTTCGTTAATGCCAGAATTGAATTTTACAGGTATGGTGAAATCTTCAAGACCAATATTCTGGGTTGTCCCTCCGTGATGCTGGCCAGCCCCGAGGCGGCTCACTTCGTGCTCGTGACTCACTCTCACTTGTTTAAGCCTACCTATCCTAAGAGCAAGGAACGCTTGATTGGCCCCTCTGCTCTGTTTTTCCACCAAGGTCAGTACCATACGCGTCTGAGGAAGCTCGTTCAGGATTCTCTTTCTCTCGAATCACTTCGCAAATTGGTGCCTCATATTGAATCCTTGGCTGTTGCTGCCATGGATTCTTGGGCTGACTCGTCACTCGTTAACACATTTACTGAAATGAAAAAGGTATAGTTTCTTCTTCTTCTTCTCTCGCTACCTTTGTATGTATCTATGTACCAATCATTATATTGTTTATATTGCAACATTTGTTTGTTACGTGTGCTTTTTCTGCCATTTCTTTACAGTACACTCACATATAAGTATGTTATGTACGGGGTATAAAATTAACAAGGGTCAATAACCAAGTGGTTACCCCTGAATGCTTGCAGTTTTCTTTCGAGGTTGGTATCCTCCTGGTCTTTGGGCATGTGGATCTCAGGTTTAAAGAGGAGCTCAAGAGGAATTACTGTATAGTAGACAGAGGCTACAATTCTTTTCCCACTAGCATTCCAGGAACCCCATTCAAAAAGGCACTTTTGGTAAGAATTTTCTACTTTTAAAATTGAAAAACCCGTCTGACTCTGTGTTATGTGACATTGGAATGTTCCTCGTTCATTGAATCCTGAATGAATATATTATAGGCAAGAAAGAGACTTGATGAGATTATAAGAGAGATAATTAGTGAGCGCAAAGAGAAGAAGCTGCCTGAAAAGGATCTCATGGGCTGCCTATTGAGCTGGAAAAATGATAATGGGAAAGTATTAAGCGATGAGGAGATCTCAGATAACATAATTGGTGTGTTGTTTGCTGCTCAAGACACTACAGCTAGTGTCATGACATGGATAATAAAATACCTTCACGATGAGCCCAAACTTCTGGAGGCTGTAAAGGTATTATGATCAATAAATAGGTTGAAATCATTTGACATAATGATGCTTTAATTTCTGAAAAATGCTATAACTAGTGCTAGATCTGCAGGCGGAACAGAAGGCTATTCACAGGTCAAATGATGAAGGCAACCTACCATTGAGTTGGAATCAGACCAGAAGCATGCAAGTTACCAACAAGGTACGAAGTTAATGCTGTGTCTTACTGTCTCTAAGCTAAAAATATTAGCTTTTCAGGATCTGTATGTTGCAACGTACAAGGGACACAACAGTATTAGAGGTGTGGAGGCAATGAAGAAAATAAATTAATAAATGAAAGATGTTTCAGCTGATGAGTTGTGGTTATTTTGCATGAAAAGGCTAACAAAGGAAAAACTGCTGACTTGCTCAGGTTGTCTTAGAGAGCTTGAGAATGGCAAGCATTATATCATTCGCTTTCAGAGAAGCAGTGGCTGATGTAGATTACAAGGGTGAGAGAAATATTAACATCCTATAAACTCAAATATGGAAAAACGAAAAATATTTAACTACACTGGTCCTTAGTGAAAAATTTTATCATTTCTAATGGAATCACCGGTTTGACTATTTGTAACAGGGTTCCTAATACCGAAAGGGTGGAAAGTTTTGCCTCTGTTCCGAAACATTCATCATAATCCAGATTTTTTCCCCGATCCTCAGAAATTTAACCCTTCTAGGTTTGAGGTATACATGCATGTCTGAACAGTCTAATTAACGTATTTAAGTGTATTTCAACACATTTAAAGACAGCTGAATCTATTCACTTGTAACATGTGTATTCGTTGTTGTTTGTTCCTTTAGGTGGCACCAAAACCCAATACTTTCATGCCATTTGGCAGTGGAGAACATGCCTGCCCCGGCAATCAGCTCGCTAAGCTGGAGTCGCTGATTATGGTCCACCATTTGGTCACAAAGTTTAGGTACTGCAACTAGAAAATAAGATGATGTGCGAAAAAAGGGGGGAAAGAAAGTAGCTTATGTAGGTATACAAATTAAAAAATTTGAAAACCGGAGTTGAACTAATGGCTAAAGGTTCTCCAAGTACTTGAAAGAATAAAATGGTGAACTAAGTTTTGGTGACAGTAAAGAGAGAATAACTGCTAGAAGATGCTAGGACGTGAGAGAAGATGGTGGAGGTGGTATTATGTATCTAACACATGTGATGATTGACACGAACTCTTTTTGTACGTGATGTAGGTGGGAAGTGAAAGGATCACAATGTGGGATTCAGTATGGCCCATTTCCAGTGCCTGTGGATGGATTACCAGCCAGATTTTGGAGAGAATCTACCAGCTAGAAAGCAGCATGCAAGGCATCTCATCTAATCATAATCCCTCATCTGCCATCCACTTCCTCTGCTATTCCAATTTTTCTTCTGTAATTTTCCCTACCTTTCATACAATTTTTGGCCCTCCTTTCCTATTTCCCTACCCCCCCCAATTATTTTGCCCAAAAAAGAGAAAAAAGGGGGATGAAACCTCAAACGTGGGGAAGATTATTCTTTTTCTTCAAGCAAGATATGCGGTAATCATGATGTATCATTAGATTTCATAATAAAAGGGGTAATGGAGCAGAATGAGGTGCTGATGTGAAGCTTAAAAGATATATATATATATATATAATTATTAGGTTATTGGTTGCGACTGAAAAAGTTGGGATAGCACTCGTATTCCTCTCTAGCTTGTGTGTTTGTACGTGTTGCATGAGTAACAGGACATAGCGACAAAACTATACGATACACACGCCCTGGCTTCCAGCGGATTCATGATTCATTTTAGGGTAGAGGCCGAAGGAGAGCCACGTTTTGGCTTGCCTGATCGCTTGAGTCATTCTTTGTTTGATTCATTCACTATGCTGCGTTTAAGGCACCTCTTTGCTTGGGAGTATCTGGTCCTTGCTTGGGAACCCGGACCTCTTTGCTTGGAGTATCTCGTTCTTGTCTCTTCTGATTTTGCTTTGATATTTTGCTTCTAAGGAACACCGTCCTTGGCCTCTTCTGCCCTCCTTATCCCTGTCGCTTATATTCTGTTCATTCTCTTCACCTGAAAGACAAACAATAAGTTTGCTGCATTTAAGATGCATTTCGCTACAGACTCACTTTCGTTTTCCCTTTTGAGATTCAGAGCTTGAT
This sequence comes from Vachellia pachyceras, assembly GCA_025593235.1. Classification (NCBI taxonomy): domain Eukaryota; kingdom Viridiplantae; phylum Streptophyta; class Magnoliopsida; order Fabales; family Fabaceae; genus Vachellia; species Vachellia pachyceras. Next base: position 11,333 of record JANTPZ010094724.1, on the reverse strand, counting down.
ACTTAAAGACCTATTCTAACTGTTCTAAGTTTTTTCAGAAGCGTGAGAGATAGTGGTGATGATATATAAAACCCGAAAGCACATATAAATTTACTCTTTCTTTCAATCTATCTCTTACTTCAGCAAACTGATAGTTCAAGGAATCCAAATCCCTCTCATCATTCTAGTCCTTCAATATGATACGAGGAACGAAAAGGTCAGGGTCAGCTCAAGGAGCTGCTGTGCATAACAGTCTAGTGTGATAAAATACAGGCAATGTCTTGTAATGGAAGTACTAGCAATAGTCCACTCTTTCCGTTCTCTTCACAAAAAAAAGGATCAAGTATTTCTCCCAAGAAAATTAAGAGTGCATATACAAATTGTTTAAAAGACAGACGTGAAGGTGTACAGGAAAATCTTCCCACAAATAGAAAGGCCGTAGTAAAATATCCGCAATTATACGAGAGTCTTGATCAGGAGACCGGGAACACTTGATATCTGATTGTGTATGTCAATATACAAAAACAGATAATTATTCTGTGTTTTTATTCATGTTTAACAAACTTGAGCACAGACTTATGCATCAGCAAAAGCTTGTCCCATCGTTCACGGTCAACTAACTCAATATATCTTGGACTTCGAGAGATGAATGCTTGAGCAAAGCTTCAATAATCCTGTCTTTGTCCCTGGTTGCAAATGCTTCCACCAGAACCCCATTTTTGTAGAAATGGAAAAGAGGCACGCTCTGCATCAGTTCATTCAACTTTAAGTTTGGTGGATCCAAAAAACTTGATGGCAATCACCATTCATAATTTTTAGAAAATAAAATACAGACGACTACAACATCTAAGGTTAGCTTAGATGGTGAAAGTAGAACGTGGTGATGATTTTTGTTACGAGTTCAACCTCTTCTAATGTAATCAATAAAAAAATAAAAATGAGCCCTTAGGGATATCTAGCGCAGATACAGAGAAAGGGGTTAGAAAAAAGTGGTCTGTAGTTGAGAAAGAAAAGAGGAGCTCAAATCAAAGAAGAAAAGGGCACTCTGTACCACTCAAATCGCTTCACAAAGTAAAGAACCATTAAATTAAATACAATCAGTCTGGTGATTAACTATCCCTCAGTTCTCTATCGTATCGATTAGAAACTTTAATTTAAATCAATCAACAGTTAGTGTAAGGGCAGTACCCTGATTCTAAGTCGTTCAGCAACCTCAGATGGCTCATCATATTCGTCAATTACCTGCAAACAAAGGCACTGTAAGTCCCCTCTGAAGAAAGAATGATTATCTTGCTCAGCATATAATCAATAAACCAATGCCTCATGATCCTCATACTCGGATATATTAGCTAGATATATCTCACATTTTCTGAAACATAGACGAGCTAAAGAAAAAGAATTAAGTATACTAACATTATGCTTTAGAAAGATTACACGAGCTTCATGATCACCGGATTTCTTGCAGAGTTTAGAAAAACCCCGCTCAATATACCTGCAGCTTCCACAAGAGGTTCGGAAGAAATCTACCACAACTAAAGATCCAGCTTCGTTAGCCTTGTCCAGGATTCTGTGGAACTCTTCATCAGTTTTGAATTCTCTGACGCATTCAACGGGACAGAGATCATCATCTTCCTCGGATAAGTCTTCTTGCTAGTCATTAGCAACTCCTATGTTACAAGGGCTAATAGTGTGGCTTCGTTTTATTATAGGTTCAATTCTCGCCCTACCAAGGCATAACTTCTCGTGTACATGCCCAGAAACCAAGCTGAAAACTGCACGGGAGATTCTAGAAGCTATTTGATTTTGTGAGTGTCTGTCAGTGAAAAAGGACTTGTCATACATAAAAATATGCCTCTGCACGACAACAACCTGCGGCATCCTTCCAGACAAAATTTTGCATGTATTGGAAGTGAAATTTGATCAGGTAGACAGTGCCCAATACAAAAGTAGACTCTACGGCTTTGTTTGGTTGGGAGGGAGGGGATGGAAGGGAAGAAAAATGATCCCTCCCCCCATTTGGTATGAAAAATTGGAGGGGAGGGGAGTAAAATTTTGGATCCCCAATCCCTCTCCTCCCCTTATTTTGCATCCCTCCAAAATGGGGTTTTTTGGAGGGATGCAAAATATCCTTACCAATATACCCTCAAATATTTTACCTTATTCCACAATATCCTTAATACTCCATTCAACTTCTCACAGTCCTCTTCATTTTTCCACACTCCTCAATACTCCATTCAGCTTTACTGTGTGTTCGGCCTCCAGAAATGATTTCCAATGTAAATATATTATAAATAAAACATATTAAATTTAAAATAAAATATGATTGTTGGTAAAAAAAAAATATCATTCCATTTCAAAATATTTGTTATTTATTATAAATAAAAGTGTTATTACGTTAATTGGTAAATTGAATATATTATTCCTAAAATTAATTAAAAATAAAATTATATAATTATGGTTAAGAATATATAATAAATATTAATTAAAAATATTAATGGTTATATAAGGGTATAATGGTAAATTAATCATTACCTCCCCTCCTTTCCTCTTTTGAACCAAACACAAAACTTATTCCTTTCCCTCCCTTTAACATAACCAAACAAGGTAACATTAAACCCTTCCCTTCCTTACCCTTCCCTCTTATCCATCCCCTTCCATTCCCCTCCCTTGAACCAAACATAGCCTACGGGTTTCTTACTCATTCCTTTCTTGTTAATAAAAGGGTTATCACAATGCCCCTCAAGTTAAATGAACTCTGCAAGGAAGAGAATAAACCACTCTTTTTTTACTCCGCTTGGGAGCTTGTTTGAGGGAGGGTACGAAGTATTATCAAAACTCCCAGGAAAATGCATAACGATCTACGTGTGTGCCAATTTATACTGAATTAAATAGATGTCAAACAAAAGAGAAAGCTTATCAATAATCATAGAGGCGAGAATGTTTCTGACACACAGTTCATCATTAAATCAAACATTGACAACCACCACAAATTTAGCACTGAGATCCCTCGACATTTCGCAAAAGCAGGAATCTTTAACTTCTATGAGGCCATGATATTGCACGTTCGGAAAAGCAGCCAGTCGCAAATGAAGCCCAACCTGGGAGTGAAAAAGATCAATTAATTAATTAATTGGTTGGTTCTTTCCTGGATGAAACGAAAAAGAAAATGGGGAAAAAAATTAGCAGTCATACGTTAGCATTTTACTTATCTCGTGAGGATAAGGTTCTTAGCTTTCAGCAGCAACACGGACGGAAAGATTCGTTCTCTTCTTTCTTTATTTTTTCCCTGTAGAAAATTTCTCGATAATTTAATGGGAAAGCAGAAAACCAGAGCAAGAACAAAATAGTATTGAACGAATAATGATCAGCTCCCTCTGGAATAATCTTTTAAGTGAAAGTATTAAATATATTTCGTGAAGTTTGGCTGCAGCAATACCGAAATTCCAACAAGCTGAAACACTTACATAGCTATTATTGGTTCTAAAGGATCATGTTGTGACCTTATTGCAAGAAGATTAGAGAAAGGAAAGCCACAAACACTCAAAATGCAAGAATTAATTAAAAGAGGGTAGAGAGATAGGAAGAAGACGATGCGTAGTAAGAACGCAGAGGGATGAAGCATGTCAGTTGAAGGAAGGAGGGGAGGGATGGTTACCTAACAGTCGCCGGCAACCGTTGAGCAGCAAGCTCTTGGCGATACGCCGACAGCGTTGCTCAGAAACTTAAAATGGCAGGCTGACACGCAATCACCACATACCCCTCCATGCTTTCGAAATTTTCACCAATTAAATTCGAGCACCTTTTATATCGGAATCAACAGTGTTAGTATTCCTGTAATAGATATATATATATATAATATTTAAGTCAAGATTTGCGAATGAGATTGAGGGATTCTAAAATATTTGGTCGCAGAAGCTTATAAATAATTTATTTAGCTTATAAAATATTTGGTCGCAGAAGCTTTCCAGTTTCAAGAGATGGGAAAAATCATGTTGGCAAAAAAAAAACAGAGATGGGAAAAATCTTAGCTTGATACACCAAAAAAAAAAAAATCGAAGTTATGCATTACGCCCGCCGATAAAAAAAAAACAAGAAGATTATGATTGGAATTGGCTCGATCCTACTCTCATAGCAAAAAGGAAGAATTGAAAATAGAATTTAGATCATCAATAATAGAATAATAGAAAGATGATTAAAAAAAATTAAAAAATCTATCGTGAAACAGATAAAATGGTTACATCATGACGTGATCACAAATAAGAATAGTAGTTTCTTATGATTTAAAAATACCTATATAATGTGTAACAGAAGTTAATGGGTTTGGTAAAACGGTGGATAAGTACTTATGGGCTTATTCACACAAGTCGAGACAAATATGTGGAGGAGATTGTCTCGTTTTACGGAAAAACACCGTTAACGTACTTATGGCTACAAGTCAAGCGTTGCCAAACAAACACAATATCTCCTCTAGATTATGTGTTTAACCATCCACCGAAATATAAGAATTAATTGCTATATTTTCGGATCATGTACGCGGTATAATTTGTAGCAAAACTTAAACAAATATACGTTATCTCCTCTCAGATAATGTGTCTAACCATCCATTGAAGTATAGGAATTAATTGCTCATAACCTGTTACTTATATAAAAATAAAAAAATATTATGCTCAGGACCTTTTTACTTACATTTACATGGGATTATCAGCTTCACTTTTATTTTATTTATATTCACGCCACGTAATTAATCCAAACGTATACTAGCTAAAAATCACGTCATGTGCAATGTCATTTTTCTTGTAGATTAACAAATTATGAACATTGTTGGCCAAAAAAAAAACAAATTATGAACATTTAAGGAGAAATTTACAGCCATATCCCAACAAAAAGAATTCATGAAAATATCTTAAAAATTGATAAAATTACCATAAGGTTTGAGTAGTAACTGATCCAGTTGTTATTGACGGTTGTTGATGTTCTAATGACAACCGGACAAGTTACTGTTAGAATCTTATGATAATTTTATCAATTATTAAGACATTTTAATGACAGCCGGACCAATTAATTTCTTTATTTGGGACTTGATGGTAAATTTTCAGTGTTAAAAATAATACTTGTAGTTAAAAAATTATCAATACTTACTAAAAAAAGGCCGTAAAATATTATTGTCTTTAGTATAAAAATCATTTCATTAATTTGAAGATTTTTTGTCCAATAATTTAAAGAGATTAAGGAAGTTAAGTAAACATTCTTACAATACTTATATTTATTATTTTTAAAATAATTCATTTAAAATATAAAATGATATATATAATTTAATGATACATATAAATATCCCAAAATGTAATATAAGTTATAATTAAATAACTATTTTATTTTTTTAATATATTTAATTTTTTGAGCTGATTTAATATATTCAAATTTGGCAATTGGATCTTAAAAATGAAAATCCTGTTAGTTTTTTTTTAATATCTTGAAACCTGAAATATGGAAGTAGAAATATAGCCAACCTTGCTTAGGATTTGGGAAATTCGGGGACATTTTATTTTAGGCCCAAGACACGTCAACAAAAAGCCACATTCAAATGCGTGAAGAGTTCCTCATCCGATCCTGATCTCCTGAACTAATAAATTGTTCCGTCCCCCACCCGCCTCATTTATGATTACAGAATACGGAAGCTTCGAGTTTTCGTTGCAACCAACTTTGGAGAAGAGCAGGTAGAGACAGGCGAAGGTAATGGCTAATTCCGCCCCAAGTTCGGAGCTCAAGTCCGACGCTATTATGGAGCAGATGAAGCTGCATCTCTCCACCGACGCCGGCAAACAGCTTACCAGCAAGATTGGCCTCGTCTATCAGATTCAGATCGCCCCAAAGGTCCCCCTCTACTTATTCTTCTTTTTCTTCGTTTTCCCCTGCCATCTCCATCTGTCCACTCTTTTTTTAAAAAAAAGAAAATTATCTTTCCTGCATCTATTGCAGAAACTTGGAGTCGATGAGGTCATGTACACTGTTGATCTCAAGAAAGGGGAGGTCAAAAGAGGTTTGATTTTCAATTTCGTCTTTTTTGTTCCTTCTATTTTAAACAATTCGTTTTTTTTTTTCCGTATAATAATTTCTTTAGGCGTTATCTTGTAACTGCATTGGTCATGAACTTGAGTGATAGCAAAAATTGGCCTTCTTGTGTATTTTATTTTACGAGGAATTGTTGAATGATTGCTCCTGTTTATCGTATCTATTTGATACCTAATCAAATTTCTAGAAGCACATGCATCTCTTGACCAAAAAAAAAAACAGCACATGCCTCTGTCACCGATTGAAGAAGGAAATCATCAGGCGAGAACTAGGATGAGAACGGGTAAATCAAGTTAACATTGTAATCAGGAAAAGAATTAAAATGCGTGTTTTAGTGTGCTTTGCATCGTGTGCTAGTAACTACTTGTGAGGTTCAAACCTATTTTTCTAGCACAGCAGCAAATTTGTAACCAGTCTGTCAAATGGATTCTGCAAATTAAGTATTTGTGCTGATCCAAGACAAGTGTGGATCTGTAACGTTGTTCCACCACTGGACTGTTAGGCAGTGTCTTATTTGTACATGGACGAGAATTCTAATACTTGAAATTCCCTCAAGCTGCCAAAATTGTCCTCTACGTATTTGTATTGATCTTTAGGCTGTGCATTTGAAAATTTTCTCGAACTGGGTGAGTCATTTTGGGAGGAACCGTGCTGAGTGGGACGATTATTTCCGTATTTCAATGTTTAGGGGCATACGAAGGAGGGAAGCCTGATGCGACATTTTCATTTAAGGATGAGGATTTTGTAAAAGTTGCATTAGGGAAAATGAATCCACAGATGGCTTTTATGAGGTATGACCTTTCAATGCATTCTCAAGTTCTTGGCTTTTTCTTTCCGGATGGTTCCTCTCAGGAGATTGAGTGTTTTAATCAACTGCATTTTCTGAGTTTTCCACTTGATTTTTTTCTTTGTAGAATTAGTATCATCAGGTTCATATTCTTTTTCATTCCTTTACTTGTGTGTTACTAATTTTGTGGAGATTTATGAATTCAGAGGGGCAATGAAGATTAAGGGAAGTTTGAGTGCTGCCCAGAAATTCACTCCAGATATCTTCCCAAAGCCTTCGAAGATGTGAGAAAAGATGGCACTGACTCCGTGTACTGGATTTCTTCATTATTATCTCTCGGCACCAATAAAGGAAGTAGATGGCCATATAAGCTCAATACGTGCATCATCATTCATGAAGACAATATATGGTTCATAAATGTATTTATGTTCTGAAGTACGTTGCGGTAATCTTATGCAAATTTGCCCATAACTTTCAATAGTAAAATTGCTGTTAATATGAGATCTTAAATTTTAAAATCATTATGAAGATAGTATTGAATACATTTTTAATTTGAAAGGCTGGCTTGTAATTTTTGGTTTTTGGGTGCTCGCGCGATATTTTTATCTTGAATTATTATGAGATTTAACAGTTCTAAAGTAAATATTTTTAATTTGGTCTTGACGTGCGACCGCATTGCACGTGTTGTTATTTAGCAGAGTACGTCCTCTTCTGTACAGCTCCATGAATTCTTGTCGTCCCCCAAATTGCTCTGTCCAATGTTTTATCCAATGCTACACATTGATTTGGAAAAGCCCGTGCAAATGTAAAAACTGTATACTTTGCGATGCCTGTTCAGCTCGTGTTACTCGGAATCTGGCCTGCATTCTGTTTAAGACCGATCGTTGATGGCTAATTTCTCTACTTCTACCAAGTTTTGGGACTGCGCTTCGGTCTATATCATCTTACTTCACAATACCTTTTTCCATTGGGATTGATGAAATGTCACAGATTTGAATTCATTTTACAGTTAACATTGATGAAATATCATCTTACTTTACCATACCTTTTTCTACTGGGTCCATTTGGAAAAATGATAAAGAAACAGTTTTATGTAAGTCGAGGTAAATATGTGGAGGAGATTATCTCGTTTTGCAAATAAGCACAATGGCTTGCAAAACATTTTTATAGCTTAGCGATACATGAGTGTTTAAAAGACAACTGGCCATATCAAATGGATGCAAAAATTATATGTTATCATTGTATTATATTGACAACCAATTTTTTAAATATATTGTTAGATAAAGCTCATGTTTAATAAATTTATTGAATTTTCATTTTGATTTTCTTGTGCTTTTTTCAGAGATAATTTCTTTTTACTACTTTTCTTTCAATAGTAGTTATACTGTGTGTGTTTGGAAATCCATTAAGAGAAATGAGTTTACGGATTTCGAGAAGAATTTACAGAGTTCAAGAATAATTTACAGAGTTCAAGATGCTTTTTACGAATTTCAAAATGTTTTTTACATATTTTAAAATATTTTTTGTCTTAATTTACTTGTACCGTTGGGGTAAAGCCTCTAATATATTTATTAGGAGTTTAAGTTTTGTATGATTATATATTCATTTCAATATGTCATCCCTGCTATCCTAATTTTATGTTTTTAGTATTCTTTTCAAACCCAACATTTACCACCACTTGCTATTGTTGGATTTAAAGATTTCGGATGAATCTAGTAGCATTTTTTGTGACTCTCAAACCCATTGCTCTGGGAGATTTCTATTGAAAATCTCCTGCCAGTGGCTTTGGGTTCAAAATGACTCTTGTGCGTTTAACTCTTTACACTCACATTAAGGATGACAGCCCTATGTTGTGTTGTGATATCATATTCATGAATCACTATACAATTTTGACAAAAATTCTTCTATCATGGTTCTTTATAAAAAAGAATTCATTCTGCATGGTTGAGGCTGCACTCTTCTTGTGTGTAATTAAACACTTTGCATTTGTGTTGATTTCCATTTTTTCCTTCCCTTTGTCCCGGGGCTCCGAATGCAAAAGCTGTGATGAAAAATCAGTAAAGAAGCCATTTCATGGTGGGACACAAGTTCTTCTTCTTCTTCTTCTTCTTAACGTGTTCGCTTGAGAACGCGGTAGGAAAGTACTTTTACGCAAGTTGAGGTAAATATGTGGAGGAGATTGTCTTGTTTTACAAACAAGTACAAGCAATTTTCCTCCTCCTCCTTTCCTCCGCCGGGTGGGGTGGCTGGGGGAGCACAAGCATTGAAAGAAAATTAAGAGCTATCCAGACTGGCAGACTAGTGATCGTCAATAATTGTTATCCGTGAACAGCGTTTCTAGAAGTTGAGAAGACGACTTCTTTCTTCTTACCAAACACCACTCCGCTTTTAGTGATTGAACCTGACACTCGACAATCAATTTTCCCATTCCTTCTTCTTACTAATTTTGGATAAACTAGCACCTAACAATATGCCGAAATAATAATTAAACATGCTCATAATGCCTGATTTGACAATTCAAAAAACCCAAGTTTATTGCGTGTAGATAAACAGCGTGCAAAAGCAACATTGAACTTGTTTAAAAACACGGTAGAGAAGTACTTTTATATAAATCGAGGTAAGTACATAGATGAAATTATCTCATTTTACAAAAAACACTGTTAAACATGCGCTTGACTTTTAGAAACGTTGAATCAAAGAAGCCAATTGTCAAATATGGAAGGGACGACATTTACCTCAAAGTATAATATAAGAATAAAAAAGTGAACATTGTATATATACAGCATAAATTCATATATAGAATATAAATGTAATTTTCTGTTTACAAGATTATAAACCTTTTTTCATCCTTAGATTTAAGTTTCAGTTAACTTTTTTTAAAAGTAATGGAGTTAAATAAACTACTTTATATTATTTATATTTTAAAATATTTATGTAAAATAAATAATAAATATATCAATTTATTTAACTTTCTTAATTTATGTAGAAAATCATTTAATATCTGTATTAAGCATCAAAGTTAGCATTTTGAATCAATGGAATGAGAAGAGTGCGCTTACCTCAAATTTAGATTGGAGTTGAATGGATGAGGTAGGTAAGATAGACAGCTTGCAGCTCAAGCCTCATCGTATTGATGTGAACGGATCCAGGATTCATATAATGATGAACCAAACTACTGGATGCAGTAGCTGCCAACAGCACGAATTATTAGATGGTTTAAAAATGCATGGAAGATGCGATTTGTTTGCACGTAATAGCTCCCCCGTGCCTTGCATAATACGCCACGTGGCCATGACCATGAGGCTTAAACCACTAATACAAACGGACGTGGTTACACTGAGAGCTATTTCATCTTATCATTTATGGCTGTGTTTGAAAATTCCGTTAGGAGAAAGAAGTTTACAGATTTCAAAGTATTTTACGGATCTTAATATGATTTTTGTGAATTTCGAGATGGTTTTGTTTCGACTTACGTATATCGTTGGAGAAACAGTGTTCCCAAACAAGCACTATCTAATTTGGTTGATTCAATTTTAATTTTTTTTAAAAGTCTTTATTTTTCTTAGAAAATTATTCCAATGGATGTAGTATAAAAAATAAAAACAATATCTAAATTACTATTTAAAAAATAACTTTTTATATAAGAAATCACCATTTTTAAAAACTCATACATGTAATATGGATATTCATATCTGATTAACTCTCCATACTAAGTATTTAACGCTTAACAGAGTAACCAGATCCAAAATAAACCGATTAAAAGGAATGTGTTGGGTGAGAATGAGAAGCATCTATCGGCTTCTTGTGTGCCAGTTGTGCCATCCTCAATTCTCACATATTCTCTCCGCTGATGCTTTGCTGATCGCTCTACGTCAGGTCATAGACCGCAAAATCCGTTCCCTCCCAATATTATTATTCAATGTCTGCGATTTGTTTCACACTCAAGTATTTGTAAATCTGTAAAGTGATATCAATCTTACGACGTTTTCATGATTTAACGATCTTTCTAGCGTACTTTGTGATGGATATATATAAAGGATAATCCCAAAACCTGTGAATCTTATCTCCAATGACCTGGACGTTTATCCTGCTCAAGCTGGAGCAAATCTGAATTCACTCAATAGGCAAATAATAAAAATACACACACACACATTCCATAACGCACGACACCTAATTTAGAAAGAAATTAACTGCTATTCATAGATCATAGAGAGGGTGAATATTATCGATCTGTTGGAAATCTCATCACATGTATTGAAATCGATATTTACTTAAGTAAATTGACTCATGATTTGATGATTGAAGGCTACTGATTGCTTAAACTAATTTGGGTTAAAAACAAACAACTGTCACATCCTCATTAAGAGGGTTGAAAAATGGAAAAAGAAGGAAGAAAACAGGGGCAGTCAGCACGGAAAATAAAACAAAGAGAGAGACAAGAAAGGAAAGAAAGAAGAAGACAAAGAAGAAAGAAGAATAAAAGAAGAGAAAGGAAAAA
>JANTPZ010094723.1:0-17241 GCA_025593235.1 Vachellia pachyceras | reverse complement strand
ATTCCGAGGTAAAACCTAGGTTTTGAAATGTGATTTATGTTTGGGAAGTTATAGCTTTTACAGATTTCGAGGTAAAAAAGTAAGAAAAAGTGGGTATGAAAGAGGAAAGTAAGAAAGAGAAAGAGAGAAAAAGTAAGAAAGAGGAAAGTAAGAAAGAGTAGTAAAAAGAGAGTATGAAAGAGAAAACCTAGGTTTCAAACCTAGGTTTTGAAACCTAGGTTTCAAAACCTTGAAACCAAACCAACCCTTAATCTATCTTTTAGATATTTTAAACCAGCTTAAAATTTTTTTATAATATATCAATAGTTTATCTTTTAGGATATTATTTATCTTTTTTTATCTTACTCATAATTTATAAATACCCTCATTATGTATGCTACTTTTAGATTGGAGTTTAATAAATAAAACTATTTAATTTCCTTTTATGAGCGAGTATTGCTTGTTTTTAGTGTTCTCAATTGAATACCTTGTGGGGATATGAGTCATATGTGTTCTTGATTGGATACCTCCTAAAATTTTGTGAGATATCATGGATATTCCTATTTCCTATGTGTGCTTATGTATCATTACCCTTATTAAACTATCATTTCGTTGGACCCAAAGGTATTTGGTGCAGCAGTGGACAAGTCAAATCACAAGGTAGGTGGATTGAGTTTGAATTTCACATTGTTAAAAAAAAGATACTTGAGGAGAGGTATTCTAATCACAAAACATAGATTCAGATCAGTGTGTTGCTTAGGTATCTAATAAAAGGATTTACAAGGTTATATAACGACTTATCATTCTTAAGACAATTCTGTTTGAGATAAAATTAGGCTTTTAATATGTACTCCTACAATTTTATTCATAAAAAAACCTTGTGTTGTTATGGTTATATGTAATGGAAAAGGTGTTTTTTCAATTAAAGAAAAAGCTCTTGTAACTAAAGCAATATTCTAGAAAGACAATGGGCTTGTTTGCAACAACGTTTACAAAAGTTAAACGCACGTTCAACAGTGCTTTTCTGTAAAAAGAGATAATCTCCTCCATATATTTACTTTGATTTGCGTAAAAGTACTTCTCTACCGCTTTTCTAAACGGTCGTTTCTATCAATAACACAAATCCAAGGAACATACTTTTTGCTAAAATTGTCTAATGGTTACGGATGAAAGTTCCATGATAGACATTAAATTAGAAAAGTTCATAAAAATAGGATCGTTAACACTTTTTTATATTATCAACAAATTAATTAAAATTTAAATAAAATTATAGATTCAAAGATTAAAGAAGTCACTTTATGTAGGTCCTCCTTTAATTTAATGGAAAAATATAAATATTTCATATACCTCCTATGTCTCATGATTCATCAAGTGCTTACCGAGAAATTAAAATAATTACATGTCCCATGTTAAAACATGCATCAGCTATTGAACTCGACTCCCATTAAACTATTATTTTATTGGAGATAATTTTATTTTAGTATTAAACATTAAATATGTGCAAATAAATTTTTTATTCATTAAAATAATTTATATTCTTATAGCTATATTTAAGGAAAATGGTCTCGTAAATGAGGTTCCATCCAGAAAACCCGACTAAGGATGATTAAAATATTTTTATAATATAAGAAATATATGAAAATTACAAAAATACTAAAGTATACCTAAAATATACATTTATCTTTTAAGTATTTCAATTTGATCCATTAAGTTTATAAAGTACATTTTTAGTTATTTTATCTTAACATAATTTTATTTAACAGAAAATGATAGCTTATCAAGTATAAACAGTGATTATGTAATTAAATACCAATAAAACATACTTAAATTTTATATATTCAATATAATAATTTCATATTTTAAAATTTAACCATGTTTGGTGATCATTTAACGTTTAAATTTAATGAATCACTATTTTATGTTAAATATAAATAATGGGGGTGTTTGGCAAAGCGGTCAAACACCCCAAAAGCACGTTCAACAGTGTTTTTCCGTAAAACGAGACAATCTCCTCCACAAATTTGTCTCGGCTTGTGTGAATAAGCTCATAAGTACTTCTCCACCGCTTTGCCAAACGGACCCATTAATGACTTTCAAATAAAAAGACTAAAAATGTATTCTAAATTTAAAGGATTAAACTGAAATTTAATATAAATTTAAAGAATTAAATGTATGCTTTGGTATTGAAGTAGTCACTTATATGTTCTTGTTTTATTGGAAAAAAATAGAAGTAATAAATATTTCATAGATAATGATGAAATTCCAAAAAAGTAATTTACGATCACCCAAAAGAAGGAACGAGATAAAAAGATTTGGCAGTTAATTCCGTTATCCAGGAATCTGGAGGATAACTAAGAAAGATAGATAAATCTCAAAAAAAAAAAAAGATACAACCAGTCAATACCTGTACCTGAGGGTGAATTTGTAATTATACAGAGACCTTTGGAGTTTCCTTTTCGTTATACGATTCCTCCTCAGCCGCAAGGAGAAGAATATCTGATCTCGTTTATTCTGTTTCCTTCACCTTGCTCTGACTCTTGATCCTTTTTGTTTCTGTGCGATCTCCACAAGTTGATTTATGGATTGCAGCTGCAAAACTGATTCAATTGAAGTGGGTTTGATCGCAAATTTCTACGTGCAACAAGCATCTGATTTTCTGGTTCCATCGATATTTCAGCCCCTCGATCGATTGACTCCTTGGTTACGGTTTCTACGTTCGGTCTTCCCAAGTAATTTATAGCTTGTTCTCTTTTTTGATTTTTCAGAAAGGTATCCTTTTGTGTTTCTTAGTCAGTTCCCTTTCCCTTTCCCTTTTAAAAATTTAGTTTCCGTTTTGCTTGGAACTTTGGTGAATTCTATGTATTGGAAAATAAGAGGGGGAACAACTTTGGTTTCTGAGCATCCGTTTTTTTTTTCCCAAGAATCTAAAGCTCACGTTTGTGCTATCTATTCCATGTCTTGATGGAATCGTTATAAATCAGCTTCTTTATGTTTAATAAACTGAAATTAGTTGATTTTGAACGCATTGAAAATCATAGTGTCTATGTTGTAGCTAGATCCTGTTATAATTGATAAAGCATCATTTTTAATCGTACAAAGACTACCAGATTAGGGGAGAGTGAAAAGGGTCAGGATACAGGATGAGGGAGATTGAATACTGGGGAGGGTTTAGAAGGAGAAGAGGGAAAACAAAACCTGGTAACAATAGCCGACACTCAGTAATGATTCAATAATCTAACCAATTGTAAAACAATAATTGAACTTATGTTGTTACACTATTACTATAAACTACGGTGAAGTCAAGTAATAATAATTTATCTAGTATACTATTATCCTTCAATTATATTACCGTTTATTATCCATATCATAAATTCCTTAAGCAACTAAGTCATATTAGGTCCTCTGGCCATTTCTGATCATTGCCCAGTTATTTGTAAAAGCTCAGGTCGTTCAACATTTTTAAGTGCATTGGAGCAGAAAATGCTTACTTGAATTGATCCAACATCATATTAAAATTAAATTTTTCACTAAAATCTATTATTTCATCATATCTTTCTGAACTTGCAGCCCCAGTTTCTTTCTGTTTTTTCACTTAAGTCTATTAAATTTTCAACTTTCTTTGTGTTCTGCATTAAGAAGTCAAATCATGTTAATTAAAATTTTTGTTTGTTTGAATTGAATTGGAAGAATTAGAAAGTTTGACCTTTTATGTCATTAGCGCATTTACTATGCTTCGTTAAAACTGACAGCCAGCAAATTCTTAGTTCTTCTTTAACTCCTCCTTTTATGCCTAATGAGATGATCCAGTCTAAATTAAGTCTTGTTGCATCGGCCGTGAGACTGCTTATTGCTATTTTATATTTCTGTTGCAAGAGAATAATTATTTAAATATTGAGTATTTTGAATTTTTACAGTTGTTTACTCGGACAGTTTGCACTCAGGGTTTCTTGTCATCTTGTACTGGACTCTGGTTTCCTCGTTACATAAAATATAGAGAGATATAAGTGAAAGCAGTTGTCTGTCTGCTGTTTTACGTCTAAAAGCTGACCATGTCAGCCAGATCTTCCCTCAAGAAGATGGCACAGGCTAAGGGTCAATCTTCTGGTTGGGCTGCTTTTGATTTCAAGCAGAGACAGAAACAGGGTCTTGAATCTGAAGTGGCCGAGGACCCCTTCCCTGCAAGCAAACCCAATTCTTTGCGACAGGGTGAGAAGTTGCTCAAGAATAACCGTGCTCGGGTCAAGTCATTTTCTTCAGTTCTCCATCCTTCTAATAATTTTCCAGCTTTGAAAGAGAATGGGAATGACAAAACTATGTATTTTAGTGGTGATTCTGGTGGCAATTATTGTGGTGCTGTTCCTCTGAAAGATTCTACTTTAGCCATAGAGATGCTCAAAGGGCAACATCGTTGGGCTGAAAATAGCTTGATTGAAGATGTCTTGGTCGCTGTGAGTAATGATGTTTCCAAGGCCTCAACATTATTGAAAACAATGTCTTCTTCTGGTAACTTTGAAGAAAACATAATTGCTTCTGCAGTCAATTCTGGAGATCAAAATGAATCAATTGTTCCTCGATCAGTTGCTTTGGCTGACACTCCATGTGATAAGACAAATAAGGGTCTCTCTTCCAAAAATCCAATGGGCCTTGCTCCTTTTGGTTCTACTCTTACTGGTCATCACAAAGACTATGACAAAGGCCATGAAGGTGGAAATTCTTCCCTTGTCCAAGGTTTTTCTGGCTATGGAAACTTGAAATTCAATACTAGTCTCTTGAACTCTGTTCCTGCTGAGCCTGAGTGGGAAGAGGATGATGTTTATTTAAGCCACCGAATGAATGCATTGCGAGTGATGAGGTATGAATGTTAGCCCATTCCTTGCCCCAAGATGTTCTCGAAAATTGTCTGTTGCGTACTAAACTCATCTGTACTCTCAAGTCTCCATTTGGCTGACTATGCCGTGTTTACACAGCATACCATACTTGTACTTTTTGTCTAGACAACCTTTGACAAGACACTAAGACATTATATCATATTCGCTTAACAGGTCAGCATCTCGACATTCAAAGGGAGCCACTAATGCTTTTCTGAGAGGTGATCATTTTTCTGCTCGACAGCACTCAATGAAGGCTCAAGAGAACTTACTTACTGCTCAAGAACTTAATGCTAAGGCAGCCAAAGAAATTTTTAGTATCAGGAATAGTGAAAATGATATATACAGATTGGATTTGCATGGTCTTCATGCATCAGAAGCTATTGAAGCCTTAAAAGAATATCTGCACAGAATTGAAAGCCAGGGGTTCTTAAAAAGTTCCAATGGAGTGAAGGATAAGGATGGGATTGTAAATTTGACTTCTGGGTCAGTTAATGGCATGGGTAAGCAAAATGTGGATAAACAGCAGGCACCTGTGAGGCTTAGGCCATCAGCTTTGGAAGTCATAACAGGTATCTTTACACTTTTTACAATGCACAACTTGTCGCATATATGTTTGTGCTTATGTAACTATTAGCTAATAGCCTAAGAAGTCCTTTGGCTGAAAATACATCTCTTGTTAGCACCTGCCACTGTCTCAGTGGGAATGATTATCTTTAATGGTCCCTTGTGATGCGCATGCTTGTTATAAGTTTGTTATATTAATACGCATGTCACAGCTTATAAATTCCATGACAAATAGAATAAGGAAATTTAATTCTGTTGAAGACCACCACAGGGATTTAGGGAGCAGGACAGAAATGATATTTAGCGAGTGAAAATTCGGTAGTCTGAAGAAAGCCTAAAAAAAATCTTTTTTTCCCAATCTATACGCCAGTGATGATGTAATTTTTTTGTACTTTTTTTCCGGTGCTATGCTTCTCATGGTACCTTTCAGTGGATTGATTTCTTTTAGGAAAACTATCGATTTCCTTAATTACTAAACTAACAAATAACTTTATATCGATTGGATGGATCAGAAATTAGTATGCAAGGCTGTTTTAATTAGCTTTAATTTCTTTCAGGTGTTGGGAATCATAGTCGAGGACAAGCTGCTCTTCCAACAGCTGTGAGAAGTTTCCTGAACGAAAATGGGTGAGACATCTTTCTTTCGGCAGAGGATATAGGATGTGTCATTGGAGTCTAGTTTCACCTTGTTTCTTTGCACCTCCTCATTTTTGTTTAATAATGATGTTATTCTGCAGATACCGTTTCGAAGAGAGGAGACCAGGAGTACTGACCGTGTGGCCCAAGTTTCGTCGAAATTGATCGCTGACCTTGTGGGATCTGAGTTTCTATATTCAGAATTTTTCATTGTACCCTTTCGATGCTTCATTGGAACTGGTGATGAGTTAGTTTTAGCAACACACTATTCTTGTCAATTGAGATTCCACTCTTTGGGTGGAACTGTAACAAGCTATCTCCGTAATAAGTTCAGGAAGGGAATACTCACTTTATGAATATGATTTTTTTAAGTGATGGGTTGGATTAATAAAACAGTGTCTCCTTGTAATTTTGTATATCCATAGTGATCATGCTTTAAGGAGGAACATTTGCAGCTTCAGATATAGTGCTCATATAACAAGGTTCTCAATCGGGGCCGGCTATTCACAATGTGGACGAGAAGGATACACGTCACCGCCCTTCAACAGTCCTGGTTCTTCTCTTCACTCGATGGTAAATTAACGATCAAGATTATGGGGCCGAGGATAATGATGGAGGGAGGGGAAGGAGTTGAGGAAAAGAGTTCGGTGGGATGGTCAGAGATGATGGGGCGGAGAGTGGGGTGGCGGAGGGAGGGCCACGTGGAGGTACAGATTTGACTCCAGAGAGAGTGGTGGAGGCAGAGGCAGCGGAAGAGAGAGGAGGAAGAGGGGCAAGGAGTATGTTTTTTTCCCTTTCCATATAATCCTTTATATTTATATCAAGTTTCATTTTAATATTTTAAATTTAAAAATTATATTTTTAATCCCTTAAACTTAACGCCGTTAGTCTCTTTTAACAGAAATTGCTGACTCATTAAATTAAATTGATAATTATTCAATAAAACATTGATAAAAAGTTTAGTGAATCAGCAATTTCCGTTAATAGAGATTAACTGTATTAAGTTTGAGTAATTAAAAATGCACTTTTTAAACTTAAAAGACTAAAGTAAAACTTGATGCATACATAAAGGACTAAAAGTATACTTTAACATTTTTTTTAAAATAATATATGTGGAGTCCACGTAAATAAAAACTATTGCAAGTTTGTATCCGTCAATGAAGATGTCATTTTTACTTTATTTAAAGAAATTTATAGATGCTTTTATACCTTATTAAAGTAATGGTGTTAGATGCACTTTTGAAAAAAAAGTTTACATGCATTTTTCTATTTTAATCCTTTTTAAAATATTCAGTGTACTCATATTTACTTTTTAGAGTGTTGGATTTATTGATATATACACAGTCACATAAATAATCATATGGTAAAATACACGACCCACGAAGTGGAGTAAGTTGTCCTAACCTTACAAAGTCAAAATTAAAATCTCCATTATTTTAGGTTTTCAGTATCAACTCCCTTGCAGTTTAAATTATAGCTAAGATTAATGGTTTTTTTACATTGTAAATTTTTTATATTTTTTTATCCTATACCATGTTAGTTAAAATTATCACTTGAAATTTAACATATAATCCGTAATATTTTTCAAATATTTCAAATAAAATATTTAAAATACTTAAAAAATATTTCAAATGCTTAAAAATCATTTAAAACATTATTTGACTATGTGTTGTTAAAATAAAAAAGTATAAAATAATTAAAATTGTCATTTTTTTTAAATTACTCGGTATATATAAATAAATACCTACAAGTTATAGCATGGTAAAAATCTTTAACTTTAATGGTAACATATATCTATCTATACATATAAAAGTTTTTACACCAAAATTACTGTTCCTAGGAAAAAAAGCAGACTCATCATGTTATTATTCATACGCAGATGAGGCTTCTCAAATTTCAAAACCCCCAAAAAAACAAATTTTCATCGGCATCTTTCACACTACCCATCAAAATTCTTTTTATATACTTATCTTGCTTATCTTACTTTAAGTGAAATCACTCCTTCAACGAATTCCAATGCATTCCTGTCATAACGCACAGCTCCTCTCATTTCAAATGTTCTGCTTCTCTCCCCCCTTGCTATTTTCTGTTTTCCTGAGCTAACTTGTTGCTTGCTTCCCATTCTTCCATCTTCTTACTAGCTTCTCCCAACTGTTTCATTACATCATCCGGAGGCGTATCTGATACAAGATCAACCTGACATAAACCAAGTGGTTGTCTAATGTAACCATGGATCTCACAGCGTGGTCCATAATGATACACGTCGATTCCCTCCAAGGATTGCAAGACACGCGAATAAAATAGGTTAAAACCGAACCACTAGAGAAACCAGTATTGAATTGAATCTTCCACGTTTCTGCTGCTACCCTGTACAACCATAACTGACCTGTTCTATGTCGAAACTTATCCTGATACAAACAAAGAAACACTCCTGGTGCTGCTGTCTGTGCTATGAATCTGCCTGATCGTTCATCTGCTCGACGTCGCCCAAGACGATGAAACCGTTGGGAGCTCTCTCGGTCAAGAATTCTATGTCTACCCATCCTGTGTCTCCTCCTTACAAGCAATCGAAGAGTGTGAAAATCGCCTTGTTCCGATTGTTTCTGCAGTGGAAAATGCAAGTTCGTGATGGTTCGTAACGTGAAGTGTAAAGGAGGGAGAACCCGTCTCGGAACCCTTTACTCGGCCATGTGTAGATCTTGGCCTTAACTGTGGGGTCTTTAAGATCGTTAGGGCGCCATATGGGACTTGTGCCCCAAGGGGTTCCCATAGGCATGCGAAACATTTTCAGGAAGACGAGAGGAGAGGAGAGGAGAGGAGAGGAGAGAGGGATCTTTATGTTGGATCAACAAAGTAACACAATCGGGACATTAGCATATAGGGCTGGTTAAGGTGCAATTTTATGGCAATGTTCTTTGGCCAATTAAGGATAATAAAGTTTTGAAAGGTGTACATAATACAATCTTTTTTTAAAAAAAGTGTAATTTAAGTAATTCCGCTGAACTTACCCAAATGTATGTTATAAATCTAGATGGAAAACGTAAGTTTCACGTGAAAAAAAGAAACGGATGTTTGAGTAAATTTAATTGAGTTGCTGAAATTACATTATTTAAAAAAAATGCCTGCAAACAAAGGTTGAGTATAACGAAAAGGGTTATTTCATCACAATGTGACAAATCAAATTTAAATTTCTATTGGGAGAGGTAGCCACATGTAGCTCTCGATAGTTGCTTAAATAAAATTGTCTTCGGTAGAAGGATACATGTGCTTAACTAAAAAAATGATTTTTTCTATTTTTGTATTATTTAAAACTTAATTGTGCCATAAAGTAAAAAATTTCATGCTAAAATTTGCACCCTAACCCTCACGCCAATTAGAAACCTTAGCATAAATGCCTGAGAATAACCTTTTTCTGAAGGAAGAATTTAATTCCACTCCATTATTGATTGCAAGGAGAATTTTCATTGATGGGAAATATTCGAATGCACCCAACCATCCGGGGGTGAAGGATGGGACATCTATAGATTTTTTTCAGGGAGCACTCAATATTCTAAATTAATATAATTTATATTAAATCTTACACTTTAAAATACTTTTTCTGTGCCACTTGATATGTTTATATTTTGAAAATATGCCCCAAAAAGCCAAATTATGTAATTTTTAACAAAGGTGAGCCATGATGAAAACAATCTCTTTTGTCTTTTATGACCGAAAAAAATCTCTCTTAATTAGACGTGACTAATTAATTAAAAAAACTTCCTCAAATGGACAATTACAATAAATAAAATACATACCATACAATCACTAGCACATATAATGGATAGCTAAACAGGTTAATTATTCAACAGGCGTACAATTAAAGCTACGTACCTTCATGTTCTACAAGCTAAGGTTTGTAATTAATCGATCAACTTATTCTTTATTGCGCTGAACTACAACTGTGTGTGTGTGTGTGTGAGAGAGAGAGAGAGAGAGAGAGAGAGATGGGGGCATACAAAAGACATAAGGGGATGAATTGTTCATCCTCTTATGTTTTGCCGCCGACAGCTTTGGTTTCATGTGTTGTTGATACAGCCGTTGTGATCGCCTTGAACCAGTCCATTATTATTAATCAAAATTGATGTTATTGTTGATATAATAGGTTGTAGTTGCTGCATCTTCCTTCATCTTACTCCGAATATCCTTTATGACCTTCATAACTTCATGTGGTGGCTCATCGTGAAGATTCACGACGCAAAGAGATTGTTGCGAAATCTGGGGCACAGCGTACGTGACTAGACCTCGCAAAGGATCGCAGAATATGCGAACACTGTTATGAGGAAGCACCGAGAGAGACTTAGAATCGAATACAATTTCATATCCCTCATAATTCTGTTCTTATACTCTATGCAAGGCTAATTCATTTGTTCTTCCTCCCATTTCATAGCTTAAGAACAACACCTCAGGTCCTATTATTGATCCTTGCCTTCTCTCCACGAAATTCTCAGCAAACTCTTTATCTTTAATGGTGCTGAATTTGAAACGCCCATCGCGGCCATCTCGTACAGCTACGAACTCTATGTTTACTGCCACAGCCTTTTTTCCACACATGGAATCATATAAAGTGAAAATCACCATGCAGTGACACTCGCTCTCGCTGTAACAAATAGTGCAGATTTCTGGTTCTGTGCCCGGTGCAGTATAAACCAGAACGTGCTCCAAACCAAACTGGCTTGTCCATACGTGATGATCACAACTCACCTTGCCCGAAATATGCCGCGAAACAAATCGCTGTACGGGGCAGCTATTTGAGGAACCCATGTAATTACATTCATCAACTCATGAACTTGGTGATCACTTACTGGCAAGAGATATATAAAATTCAGGCGAGACTGGGCAAATATATATTGGACCACAGGTAATGTAACTGTAAACAACTTGCACAAATGCCTGGGAATAACTTAAGTTCAAAGTATCTGGGGGATTCAGATAATATATATCTGGCTAATTAAGAAATTTTGAGGTAAATATAATTATTTAAAATATTTAGAGGCCTCAGATAATTATGATAAAAATGGGAAAAAATAGCTTGAGGATAATGTGAATTTATAAAAATGGTTTCAGACTTAAGTTTAAAGTCATTTATTTGTAAAAAAATGAAAACTACATACCGGAAAGCTCATAAAAGGGAAAACTTAGGAAAGTCTTGATAAGATATTTCCGAAAATAGTTTGAAATGGAGAAAGATTAGAAAAGTACCTCTTGAATTATGAGAATTTCCTATGATGGTTTGATCAAGAGATCAGGGGATTCCCAAAAAGAATTTCCAGAGCATTTTACTTAGCCTCCAAATAAAAAGGAAATTAAAGGAGAAAAAAATGAAAATGATTAATTTGAAAGGTTATCCAATTGGTATCACCAGTATACCATATGTAAAGGTTTCATGTATCACCAGTATACCATATGTAAAGGTTTCATGAAAATAAATAATTTGAGAGGCTTCAGGCATATATTGCTTGAGAAAAATAAAAAGTATTATAGTTTATCACCAGGCCGTCAACTATAATTTACCAACAACTTCTAGAATTCTTCTGCTTACGAAATCATTTGACGTTTTACAAATATACGTCAGCAATCTATTCAGATATAAAAATATGGTCTTATACCAAAAGGCTTTCAACTTTAACCAATATAAATAATACATGCCTGTCCAATATTTTTACAATAAAATATTACAAAATAAATAAATGATATAACTCCCTGTCCAACCAAGTGTTATCTTTCAGAATATCTATTTTATTATATTTTAGGTTGTCCTGAAATATTTCTAACATCTATTGTTGCTTTTTGTTTAAAAAGAAAGCACTAAATTGAATGGCATGCCACTGTTTTATCTAAGGAAAGAGTCACAACTATTTTATAATTTGTGGATTATGATTAGAGTTGAGAATATGGGTTGGACCCATATGCTGGCAAAATGATTAATTTTGGTGGGCTCAAGTTGGCAAAATGCCAGCCTGCCTCACCAAACCCGTGGGTTGCAGGCCGGTCCGCCTTTTTTAAAAAAAATTAAAAATAATATATTTTATATTTTTTCTTTTTTCATCTCAATTTTTTTACAAAGTATGATAAACGATATCTAATGCATTTAAAAATAATATAAAATAATTTATTTTTTATATCAACTTTCTATGATACTATATTTAAAATTATAACAAAATATTATTACTTATATTTTTTGAAAAATTGAAAATGTCATTATTAAAAATTTATTAGTGAAAAGAGAATCATGCGATTATACATTTTTATTGGCAAAAAATTAAGAAAATGTTATTTTTTAAAAAATATATATTGTCCGCCAACCCACCAAAACATGCTCGGGCTGCTTTTGAGGGTGAGCTGAATCTGCTCACCCTCCAAATCCGGGGGTCGGTGTATACCAACCTGCATTACTAACTATTCGCGATTCTCTCAATTGATGGTTCAGTGTGATGTGATATCAGAGAAAATTAACAAAAGAAAGAAGATTTTCTCCAGATACAAGAGAATGGGGGTGTTTGGCAAAGCGATTGAACACCCCAAAAGTACGTTCAACATTGTTTTTCCCCAAAACGAGATAATCTCCTTCACACATTTGCCTCGTAAATGGTAAAAGCACCTCTCCACCGCTTTCCCAAACGGATCCAATATCTAAAAGGCGAGTTACCGCTTTCACAAAATGGATAATTCCCTAAAAAATAAAGTTTCACACCAACAATATAAAAAGACCAAAGTGTAAACTCATTAGATTCTGCTGCTCCTCCTGGCGACCATTCTTCTGTTAATCATGCTATTTCTTTTTGGTTTTTAATACATAAAACGAAAATCACTCACTTGATTTGAACTCATGATTTAGGAGGTTTTCAGCAAGACACTGTAAAAAAAACATATAATTCATCGGTATATTAAAAACCGGATTGGACTGCTTGGGGTGATTCAGAAACCGGCGACCCGATCATTTAACTGGTCCGGTTAGGATTTTAACTTGAAATTTATTTAAATTTTTTTATTTTTAGTTTTAGTGAATTTATATTACTTTTAACTAGATTTATTGTTTTAGTTTGTCATCATATTAATTATTTTTTACTTTTATTTTTTGAATTACTAAATCTAACTATCACTAACTATTAGTGATTATATTTCAGCGTTTCATTATTATTACTTTGTAGCTTTTTAAAAGATTGTAAGAATAAACATATATTCTTATGTTATATTTTATTATTGTTACAATCAAATAGTTGTGTGAGACATGTATACATCAAAACATTATGCATTTAGTATCCTTTTTATTTAAATATTATGATATTAACTTGTTCACAATCAAATATGAGTGTTTGTATTAAATTATATTATTTTGATATGACTTGTTTGACTCATGGGTTCATTCCGATTTAACCCTCTAAACATTGGGTTCGTTTGGGAAAGCGGTAGAAAAATATTTTTATGCAAGTCGAGGTAAATATGTGGAGGAGATTATCTCGTTTTGCAGAAAAACATTGTTGAACGTACTTTTGAGTGAGAGTTAAATATTTCCAAACAAGCACATTGACCCACTTTCTTGACCGGCTCAAAGCCCAACTGGATTTTAATACCTTGTAATTCATCGTAAGCTAGAAATATGCTTCCTTGAAAGGCATGGAAAGTTGGGGAATTGAAATTGATAGCATTATTCATAGTACTCCATTCCCTTTGGATCTTAATACAAGAACAAATATTTCTTGGGAGTATTTGATTGGTGGGTTTACGATAACGATGAGTGGGTTTACGATCAAAAAAACGTTGTCATTTATTTAAGCTCCCGGTGTACGCTACCTTAAGTAGTTAACTCTATAATGATATTTAATTTATCTAGAACTTTAAGGAGCAGATTCCATTGAGACTGATCATACATGTACTACCAGAAAAATACCATTTAGCGACAAAAAATCCATCGTTAAATGGTTATTTTCCGTTGCTAAAATGAGAGTCGTTAATATTTTCCGTCACTAAATAAAAATTTTCTAATAGAAAATAGTCATTTAACGATGGATTTTTCCGTCACTAAATAACATTTTTTTGGTAGTGATGGAGGATAATATAAGATCCGTTATTCTGGTTGTTATTAATTAAGATATCAGATAATCTTGACGCATCCTCTGTGATTTCCTTTCTGGCTTGATCTCGATATCTACTCTTATGGGACTACCGACGCAGAAGCAACCTTGAGTGTGAAAAGCACACTGTCTCGATTTGCTCTGGAACGAGAAACACGAGCTATCATTATCATCTCTTACAGCCACGAACTCTGTTTTTACTGTGTCACACGTCTTTTACATATATCTCAGCCCAATTAAATCACTTAATTATTGACGCAACTATTCTCAGTGTGAACATTCTTTTTTTTTTTTATGAAATAGTCTTTTTTTTTAATTTCTTTATATTAGGTATTTTCGAAAAATTTTGAGCTTGTCAAAATAATTTTTATATAACACTATTTTTTAAATTAAATCCAAATGTCAAGTTTGATCCTAAGTCATTATTCTTTATTTGCAATTGAAAACAGTTTTTCTTTCAAAAACTATTCTCTAAATTCATCTATTTGCGATAGCACAATTGCTTCTACTCGTTATCAATTGAGAATAACATTTATTTGTATCTTGTAGGTAGATATTCTCCTTATATCTACTTTTTGTCTTATATTACTATATACAAAATTTATACAATTATATTAATAACCATCTAAGCCATTCATGCTTTTAACAAATTAAAACCCTAGACTTCTAATTAACTAAACTATATGTAAAGGATTCTTTCATCTCCATTATATGCTTCCCTTATCATCAATTCTTTGTTTTTTGAACTACCCACCTTTGCTGTATTTTGTTGAAAGAGAGGGTGATATTCGAAAATCCCTGTAGAAACTATAATTTATCATTTAGTTATATATAAAATTCAGAATCATGTAATATAAGCCACATGTTCATATGTCATATACAACAATAGTATATATCATGAGGTCCCACTTCAACATCATAGGACAATAATTTACGGCACGAGGTTTCACCTCAACATCATATGGAAATAATTTACAGCACGAGATTTCACCTCAACATCATACGACAATAATTTACGGCATGAGGTTTCACCTCAACATCATACGGCACATCATGACACAAACATCATGTAGAATTAAATACATAAGAATAATATAAAAGGGTTTCTACCTGTATCCTTTTGTTTACATATACTTTCATTGGCATCCCCTTTTTCGATCCTCCTCAGGGTGCTCAAACAGATATCAAATCCTAAAAATATATATATATATAATATTACATTAATTATATGCTTATCCAACTTTATATTTATCTCCTCTTTCTCTCTTGATCTTATTTCTACCCCTTTACATACATTATTTGATTTTCTTTTCTTGACTTTTGAATTATTTTTCAATAATTTTGAACAATAATAATTTATTCTATAAAATTCCAAAAACAATGATTCAAACTTATATTTGAAGCCCTCTATATTCTCTTTTAATGGATATTAACATTAACTAAATATAGTCCATTGATATTCTTAAATAAATGCTTAGAAGTTGCGGCTTAAGCAACTTTTCCCATTTTCCATATTCCTTTCCTCAACTTCTTTCATGCTCCCACATGCACCAACTTACATATTTATACGCACCCACATGCATAAATATGTATATAGTTATACACTAGTATACGTGTGTGCAATCTTAGTTTCAAAAAATTATCTTTAATATCCCGTAGACATTTTAAAACATTCATAGAACTACTTAATATCTTCGTTATTCTCCATATTCCAACAATTTATGTATGCATGTATACTCGCTTTCAAATTTTTCAGAATATATACACACAATTACACACATGTACATATATATCTCATGGAGTAAACCAACATTTGCAGTGACTAAATTCCAAACCATTAATCTATTAGATTTTCTCTACATTACTGTAGTCTTAAACTGCCAAAACTCAAAACTTCTTATAATACTAACTTAAAAAATTTTCTCTTATCAGAATAAAATTACTACTATCAGAAAGGATAAAAATATATAGAATAACTTTTATAAAAAAAGATATTTTAGTTATCTAAATTATCTCAACAAGATGAACTCAGAAACACACCTCCTCTCTCTCCACTGCGAACGCAAATGGAAAGAGGAAGCAGAGTTGAGGTGTTATAATACCTCCCCTCGCTGATCTAGCCCTGACTCTTGTTCTCTGGCTTCCTTTCTTTTCTCTCTCTCTTCCTTTCTTTTTTACTTTTCCTTTCTCTTTTTCCATCCTTTCCTTTTTCCCTCTCTCACTCTTTTTCTACAGTTGCCCACAATCTGTTTTTTTTGGATGTTACATACTGCAACAAGATTGTCTTCAGACAAGGTATAATATAACGAGAATCCACTAGCATGTCGTCAATTCCTCCATAATCAGTGACTGTTTGAACCTTAAAAGGCTGACACCTAATCTTTGGCTTATCAGGAAACAGCTCTGTTGGTTGATATTAGTTAGATTATGATTTGATATTGTATCCTATCTTGTATTATATATATATATATATATCTTAGAAGAATAAATATGATATATGAATACATTTGATTAGATTATATTAAACACTACAAAAAATCAAATTTTCTCATATGAATATTACTACATTTGGAATTTGAAAAATCGGAATTCCTCTTACCAAGTGCTCATTGCAACTTAAATTTAACGAATTGTAACCCAAGTACAGGGAAAACAAGCCAATTATAAAAAAAATTTCATATGAATATTACTGCCCGCTGGAAGTTGCAAGAAATTGGAATTCCCCTTACTAAATATTCATTGCAACTTATGTTTAACAAATTATAACCCCCGACTATAGGAAATAACTAATCAAGTATAAGAAATTTGCTCATTGAAAATTAGTTGCTTAATCCACCAGAGGCATACTTATCTTGTCATTTTGATATAAAATTAAGGGTTTGTTTGCCATCACTTCCTGAAACTTAGTTTTGGTTTCAAAATCTAGGTTTAAACCAAAACCTAAGTTTTGTCCAAGTATAAAACTTTTTCTGAAAAATTATTTTGGTTACAAAACCTCGGTTTGAAACCTAAGTTTTGAACCTAAGTTTTCTCTTTCCTACTTTTTCCTTTTTCCTCTTTCCTACTTTTTTTTCTTTTTT
>JANTPZ010094721.1:0-18846 GCA_025593235.1 Vachellia pachyceras | reverse complement strand
TTTTTTTTTTGACCTGGTGCATGTGGGTGATGAAACCAATCACATGCGCTACATGACGTACATCCCTGCTACCTTCCTTATCACAATCTATTTCCCGTAATAATTTCATTTCTGATTTTTAATATAAAATTCAATTAATTTTTTTAGAGATTAAAAAAATTAATTAATTTATATATTTATAATTTCTTAAAATCAATTTGCTTGACTTCTAAAATGATATAATTTAACAGTATGCATAAGTATTTCGTAACTAATTCATTCCGTGTTTTTTAATATTTACATAAAATTTAACTAACTCTTATATTAAAAAAACGGAGTTAGAGTGTATGTAAATAACTAAATATCAATTTCTATATATTTCTCATAATATATATATAAAAGAATTAATCATAAGTGTACATGTGTCTTCACTGATTTCATTCTCTTTGATGTATTTTGCTATGCTATGTACTAGTAGAAGATAATGATGAGTAAAATATTAAAGATAAAAAGGTGATACTTTTTCTAATTAGAAGAAATGATCGATACCAATTACCTACAATTAACCACTTGTTCAGTTGGTTATGTTAATAATTTTTTAATATATATATATATATATGTATGTATGTGCCTCTGTTTAATGAATTCAAACGTACCAAGTGGTTGTTTTTTCCCCATATCAACAAGCTGGTTTTGGTTTGATTAATTCAAAGTTTAATATTAGAGATCATGGGAAACAAAATTCAACGTACGTATAAATGAAGAGGGTATCAAGTGCCGTGAATACAACTTCGTGGACTTGTTTGACTATATATATGTCTCTCTCACACACACACATGTTATTAGCAAAAGATTCAATTAACAAATTACATTACAGAGATTGTATGAATATTTTTCGACAGACGAGTATTTTAATTAAATTTCTCTTTAATAACTCTATTATTGTAACCACTTTATTATATATATACACGGCATGCCCATTCTTAAGGCATCTTTCCACGTTCTCTTATTCTAAATTACTTTCTACACACACACACAAATTATGCAATTATTTTCTTTTCTTTTGATGAGCACTTAATTTTTTCTAACCATATCAAAGTTTTCTTTTACTACCTTTTATCATTAATATAATTAAGAGTTAGATATCTAATTTGAGTAATCGATTAAGGAAATTGATTAAGTTATTTATTAGTTAGATACCCAATTTGAGTAGTCCATTAAGGAAATTGATTAAGTTATTTATTTGTAATAAAAATGAATTGCTTTTTTTCTTAGGTGCCCTATTTTATCATGATTACCTTTAGATAAAAAAGCCTTTTAATGTATGAAATTAATAGGATAATTTGGAAGAAGTATTATAAATTTGGAAGATAAAGTGAATTAAGAATTATATTAAAGATCAAATCTAATCTCCAATTTTCTATTGTATTGCAGTAAGGAGGTAGTATTGCTTTTATTTTCTTTTTCTCTTTTCATTTTTCTTATCCTTACTTTAATTATTATATTTCTGTGTATTCAAACATTTTGCATTAGATTTTAATTTTAAGGGTTCAATATGTACTATTCCATACGCATATATATATATATATATATATCAACCTATAGCATTTACACTTGTAAAATATTTTCATAATAATCAAATTAATCAATACCATTGAAGTAATTAGTGTATTGTGATCATAATAATAAGGATGTTTTAATTTGGTGTTAGATGGTGAAATCGTTTTTGGCTTACTAGGAGCAAAAGTGTACGTTGTGAAAAGTAGAGGCATTACAATGGGGCAAATATTAGACGTTAACATATAAATTAATAGATGTAAGAGTTAGTTACATCATATTTTAGAACATCATATTTTACATCCTATCTTTAACATATCTACTTACTTCGGATTAAGTGAAATCACTTAAACAAGTTAATCCAAACACCTTAATAAGGAGTATATACTAAAATTGGGATATATTAGTAAACTAGATCATGAGCCATTTTTCCTTACAACTTGGGGGTATATATACATATACATATATATATATATATATTAGTAAAAGTATATTTATAGCGATGCTTCACGTGGGTAAATTAAAAAATAATATAATGTGTGATTTTATTCATATAGCATCAGGTTCTGATTCAAAGTGGGTTAACATGATATATAAATCTGGCACACACTGGATTACTATAAACAAGTTCCTTAGATAATAATAATGATATTAACGGACTAGACATAGCGTGTACAATTCGATGCTACATATAATACAAGAAGAATAACTTCAAAAATTCAGAAATAAATAGTTGATGAAAAAAGTTCAGAAATAAATAGGATCATCATGAAGCTTAATTTTCAACTGCATAATAGTATATGTGTATAGTTAATTATTGTAGCATCCTCTGGCCTATATCTATACTGATATTATATTAAATAAACTGAAAAGGCTGTGTGTTTGAATCACTTTGGCAATTGCCAAGAAAGCAAATGGCTTCATCATGTTTGTGAGATTTTAGATTATATATAGATATATATAATAAAAGTATATATAAATAATTGAAATGTCCATGCCCTAGCTGTAACGTCATTTGACTATAGTTCCCTAGCAGCGCTAGCTAATTAAAGCTACAATATATTTCGTATCACCGTAAGGAACTTAGTTATTATATTGTTATGATGCACTGTCATAACTTAAGCAATAATCAAAATTAAATTGCCGAATCTTTGTGATCGAGTGGGCAACGCAATAGCTAAGTTTGAATTTTGGTGATATATATACATGAATATAAATTATAATTAAAGACAAGTATTTTGAATTAGCATTTGTTTGAGCGTGCCACTAATGTAAAATTGCCTTTTAGATCGTACAAAAAACACCTTTTAAACCACATCTACAAAATATATTTTTTAGACCACATTTAATGAGACGTCTAAAAAACTGGGGTACAATGTAGTGATGGAAATAGATTGTCAAAAGCTTTATAGCATACTGGTAATGAAGATAAAAGATTGTGAGTGGGTAGTGGGTAGTTTTCAAGATTGGTTATTGTTCTTGATAGAACAAGCTCATAATTAATCAATCATATATCAGATTTATGAGCTCTCTACCATTGATACACATAGCAGCGGAAGAAACAACCCCTCTCACAATTGTTTTGTCTTTCTAGTATGTGATCCAAGATCAATGGGAAAATGATACTTGCAGGATATATAGCAAGTCAGTATATATGACTTAGAATATAACTCATAAGGTGACGGATCTCTTATGACTAAATGCTGACTCAGTGATAGCAACCGGGAATATAGTCATAACCAGTAAGGAAACCCCAAGAGTAATTGAAAATGGTCATTAAGCTTAATTTGTTGTATCCACCATAAGAGAGTAACTTTTTATAAAGTTAATTTGGGTTACCTTATTCGGACTTAGCCCAAATAAGTACGGGCCACAATTGGGATATTTTATTAATTCCCTAATTATATATCTATAATAGTCATAATATAATAAAATATTTTATAGTCTTTAGTTGCTCGAACTGGGAATGAAGCTGCGAATCATCATGCAGCTAGTGCAGTGAGAGTGATGGTACCCACAGGATGGCAATCTCAGCCACCATCCTCTTTATTGTTGCTTCTGCAAAAGGACTTGATTAGCATGGCAGACTCCATGGAGGAAAGGTAAGGGGTAGATTAATGGATCATGTTTTCTAATGTAGTATTTAGTTGCAGTATTTTAATGTTTCGCTGTTTTGTTGTTGTACCTTAGGATATAGTGGTAACTTTATTGTCTTGTTTGCTTGCTGTTCACTGTGGAATTAGAACGTGTAATTGTTTTTGTGATATTAATAAAAGTGAATATTTTTGGTCAAAAATAAAGCATAAGTTTTGGACAGAAGACGCATAAAAGACAACAATCACTAGATTACAGTTTCACTTTCACCTACATGAAAAGTTTGGTTTCCTCATGATCAATGAAAATTGCAGCAATGGTATTTTTCGAATCTTAACATTTCTCATGTAGATATTTTCCAACCCGCCAGCCTCGTGCTCACTTACATACGTGTGTGCGCCCGCGAGAGCTTGACATTCTGTCAATCCAGTGTAGCAAAAGGCAGAGAAAGATCTTTTCCATGTCCAATAAGAGAGTATACAGAAGAGAGAAGAAAATATTACCATATCTCTTTCATGAAACTGGAAAATGAAAGCTGGCAAATTAACCCTATGTTTGGATGGAGAGAAAATGAGAGAGGAAAGAAAACTTAAAAAGAAAATGGGAGGAGGAAGGAGTTTTCCCTGTTTGGATAAGTTTTAATATAGAACATGACAATAAGATCTCGCTGCTACTCAATTGTTATTAAGACTTTTGGTAATTACATTCCTTATTTGAGACTTGATAGTGATTTTCTTGATTTCTCCGCTTCATATTTACTTAAAGCATCGGTTATATGTATATACATGTATACATATCTTACAACAACTTGAACCATGATGGAAGTGAATAATTTGTGGATGTGAAGGGACTGGAACAATCAGTAGAAGAGGTGGACGAGTAGGAGGATGGAGAAGGAGATGAGAAGCAAGTTGGGTGCATAGAGAAGACTTAGATGGTAGAAGAGAAAGATTGCAATATCAACCTCTACTCTTCACTGCTCACGGTTGATTCACCATTAGATCAATTTCATCATACTCACCAACATGATGAATCATGCCCGCTGAATAGAAACATTAAACTAAAAGTCCATACAAAATGGGCACCTAGGAAAAAAAAAGACCATATGCAGATAATGAAGAACCATAAGACTGCATTACCTAGGATGCTTGCACCCATAAGAAATCCCGGAGCCATCCATTAATGATAATGGAACTTTGCGCAAAGTTTCCTCCTGCGAAACAATCTTGGACGAACATGATAAACTTTGTGAGCTGGAGATTTTAGTGCAATTAGTTGTGGAGTATTCGTGATGAGACGTCGTACACGTCTGTGTGGAACTTAAAAAGAGAGAGGATTGTGGTATTATTGAAGCTTCTAGCTGGCTTGTTGGGTTTGTGCAGTTCCATAAAGACCCGACGCTTCATCACCAAAGCAATTTTGGGCCTGACCGGAAAGTTTCCTTATCGTACTCTTTTTTTGTATTTTATTAAATACAACGTACCGTCCTTAATATAAAAATTAATTAATTTTTTTTAAGTAATTATAAAAATTCATCAACTTGTATATTTATTATTTTTCTTTAAACTAATTTAATTGATTTATAGTTTAATGATACATATAACTATTTTAAAATATATATTTTAATTAAATGATTCATTTAACTTTTTTAATCAACTCAAAAGTTAACTCCTTTTATATTAAGGATCAGAAGTAATTTTGAATTCCATTTCTTTAATAAAATAATACCATCTCCAATGAAAATAATATACTTGTTTAGTAAAATAATAAAGTACTGCAAACTAAAGAGGGACAAAAGCTAATCTCCTTAGCCAACAAGGATTGAGTCATACCATTAAGATGGTGGCCAATCAAAGATACTTCACCTAATAATCTATATCTTCCTTTCTAATACATGTTTAATTATTTAAATTCACAAAATTAATCCTTTAATTTTATAATGTATTTTTTAGTCCCTTGATCCAACCAAGGTTAACAGGAGATGCTGAAATTAAAAATTTAAATATTAACATATTAAGTTTAATTTTTTAAAAATAACAATATTTGTAAACAAATAATCATTTTGACCGTGTTAAAATTAAATGGTTGAAAATACATTTATAGAATGAAAAGATTAAACAAGAAACTTATATAAAGTTTATACGTTAAAAGTATAGTTTTGCGTCAAAAAATTAACAAAATTTGATGAAGTTAGTTACATATTTTAAACTTCTTAAAATTTCCTTTGATGAATTGTAAGATTCTTTAATCATTTTCTTTGTTTTTTTTTTCTTGCCAACGTCTTTAATCATTTACAAGTGAAATATGTGTGGTAAACATGCAATTCTATCATTTATAAATCCTCCTTTGCAATTAATAACTCCTTTCAAATGTTGGCAAAGAAAATAACTCCTTTCAAATAATTTATAAGCTAGGGTCTAAATTTTTTTCCCTATAAACATTTCCCGCTAACAGTTAATGGACTTGTTTGAAATAACGTTTCTAAAAGCTAAACCATGTTTAACATGATTTTCCGTAAAATGAGATAATCTCATCCACATATATATCTCGACTTACATAAAAGTACTTCTCTACCGTGTTCGTAAACGGTAACAATTACAAATGGAGTGGAGGATTTGTATTAGAGAGAGAAAATTTTAAAATGATTCACTTATTTATTTTTTCGTTTTCTCTTCCGGCCAACCGTTGGGTTTGAATTCGGAAACGACAAATGAGAAGGAAATTTGAGATTTCGTTTTGAGATGAAGCCGGTTCCTTTCGGGATGCAAAATAGGGCCTTAGGGTTTTCAAACGGTCTAACTGAAAGGAGTTTTTTTTTTTTTGGGGGGGGGGGATTGTCAGAAGATACAGAACATAACCAAGGAAACAACCCCTCCAGTTTCATATCATCAATCGACTGCTTCGATTTCTTCCTCAAATTCCACAAGGTACTCTCTCATTTTTTCCTATTCGATGTGTTAGCTCGTCTGTGCTGTTAAAACTCGTAAACCCATGAAAAATTGGAACCGCATGTTTGCTCTGAGGTTCTTCACAAAATATTTTCTCTATCTTTTTTTCATTTGATTTTGGATGGATTCTAAATTAATGGAGTTGGTGTTTTGTAATTTATTGTTTCTCGAAGAACCCAATACAGGATTATAGCTAGCGGTCTTATATTGCTCTTTACCTACGAATTTTATTGTTCTCTTTTATTTGTAGTTGATGACTCTTAGCCTCCACCTGGATTGTTCAGTACTTCTTACTAATTCTTGCACTTGGTATGTACTATCTATGGTTCCAGTGCTTGATGAAATAGAATAGAGTTAACGCATTAGCTGCTCAGTTTGTTTCATATGCTTTGATCACTCAAACGGGGCAATAACTTTGTAATTTTATTGAGTTTCGCTCATTTACGTTAGTCTATTTTATGTTTATCACCGAATTCATTTTTCCCCAGCCTGATTGATAATAATGCATCTATTTGGTTTGATTAAACTAATTTTCCCCACCCCCCTTGGGGTAGCCCTCTTTCTCACACATACACAATCCGTTTTTGTTATTTATCTGTGACAGATTGTTGCACCATCTAAATTGAGGTTAAAGATCTGATCACTGGTATGCAGCTATCACTTCTGTTCTGTGTAAAGAATACAATATGAGCACTGTTGCGCAAAGAACCCCCAGATCTGGTAGGTAGTCATTATTCTTCCAAGATTTGGCTTCACCTATTTCTGCTCGGAGAGGAAAATTTTCAAGTCCAGTTCAGGCAGCTGGAGCATCGTCTCTATGGCGTGAGAGCATTAGTGTTTCAGACCTTCCGCCACCTCCTATTTACACCTTGGAAGACAGATCAGATGTTTCTCCTGAATCAGGCATACCAGATTACCAAATATCTCCTGAACCTAAGTCAGACCCTAGAAGTCCAATCCAAACTGTGAATAGGCAATTTTCAGCTCCAGCCAAGAGCAAATCAGGGGCCACTACATCTTATGCTTTAAAGGGTGTTCAGCAGAACCAGCAGAGTTCACCACAGCTGAGTTGGTGGTCACCTACATCCGCAAAGAGTGGTGGCGAACAAGATGAGAGGGGAAGGAGTTCACCAGTCGAGGGTGTGGTTCACTCTGGTGCTCTGGTCATTGTTCCTACTCCTAGGGAAGTTGCAAAGACAGAGGTTCAGCGAAATTCCTTGCCTGGAGGGAATTATAATGAGGAAGAGTGGATAACTGTTTATGGGTAATGTCTTGACCTTTAAACTTCAGTGCTAGAATTACATCACTTGCGGTTATTCT
Source organism: Vachellia pachyceras (assembly GCA_025593235.1). Classification (NCBI taxonomy): domain Eukaryota; kingdom Viridiplantae; phylum Streptophyta; class Magnoliopsida; order Fabales; family Fabaceae; genus Vachellia; species Vachellia pachyceras. The sequence continues at coordinate 10,948 of JANTPZ010094721.1, read as the reverse complement.
TTACTTATCTTTTTAAATGTTGTTCAAAGCATTACTGCACTATTAAACTTGATGAATTTGTTTGGTTTTGATAATTGATAAGGTTAAAACAAAAATCCTTTCAAAAAAAATCATTAGCATATTGGTTGTAGATTCTCAAGCTCAGAAGATTTCAGAACTTGTGCATTGCTGGAGTGAAGCGATATTTGTCTATATTTTTTAATGAAAAACTCGTCTTCATTCATTTTTTATTCGTTGTGGCCTTTCGGAACGAAGGTGTCAAGGCATTTTGCCTGAATGAGATTCATGGGCAGATGGGACCCGGAAACAATTTTGTGAAGATCTTTACAGCCAAGATATTCTAGGTACTAAATCATTTCAGACAAAAACTGGTATTAGATAAGGAAATGAAAGAGTTGCAACTTGCAAGAGCAGAAAATGAGATATCCTCATTATGGAAACCAAAAACTACAGAGTACAGAAGCCAAAACAAATAAGAAAAGCATAAAACCTAATTTTTCTTGGTTTTAGACGCACAAGAACAATGAATCATGCATGTGGATACTAAACAACTTGTTTGGTAAAGAAACTAGTGCCATGCTGATTGAGGCATTTTTCTTGCCTAGCATTTACTTTGTCATGTGCCAATGAATACATTTGTAACAACCTTTTCTCCGCACTTGCAGGTTTTCTCCAGGGGACACTAATTTGGTTTTAAGAGAGTTTGAAAAATGTGGTAGAATTTTGAAACATGTTCCTGGTCCCAGGGATTCTAACTGGATCCACATCTTATATCAGGTTTGTCTTCTTTTCTTAATTAAACATCATAATTAGATTGTTATTAAAAAGCATTAGTTGCATGCTGCATTTCCCCCCTTCTGGTCACCATCAGTATGATTGCATCAAGCAGCAGGCACGTTGTACATAATGGAGATGCTCTCCAAATAGGAATGCTTAGATTGAGTACTTCATGAACTATGATTATGAAACAATCGTCTGGGTTAAGTATTATTCCTGTGTGATCCTGCACTACATCATATTTAGTGTTTCACAAGTATAACATTTATTATAAACTTCATTCACAATGCAGAATGTGTCTGATGCTCAAAAGGCTCTAAACAAGAATGGGATGCAAATTAGTGGAGCACTGATAGTGGGTGTGAAGTCTTTGGATCCCTTGCAACGTCAAGCTTTAAATTAAAGACTTGCCAATCAGGGATTTGTGCCCTTACCTCCACCTTCTGCCAGAGACACAGAAGGAGAGAACACATTCAGATCTTCTCCTTATCTTCAGAATGGCAATACAAGCGCCCGGCAAACAGGCGCAATTGCTTCTCCAGCGAAATCCATGGCTTCCAAAATAATGGATTTGATGTTTGGTGTCTAGAATAGTTGTTCTTTGTGGTGAACCAGGCTATATCAAGTGTTTTACTATTGTAACCAAGTGAATAAGCTTTTACAGCTATTCATGTATCATTCAAAAGGTTTTTCATGTATTATGCATCCAATCGAAGTTGGAATTTTTCTGAGGATCTGGGCTATGAGGAATTCTGATATCATGTCAATTGCTATACGCTTTGAAGTCAAATTGGTCAAAATCGGTAGATCCATACGAAATGTTACAAAATTAGTTAAAAATCAAGGCAATCATCTATGATATTGGTTCGATCAGATCAAATTTCCCCAAACTGATAGTTAAAAACTCAAAATGCATCAATTTTTTAACTAAATTATTTTCTCTCCTATTTTCTAATTTTTATAAACATTTTTTTGCATAATTATTAATAATTATATATTTACATAATAAATATTGTGATGATGCATTATTAGTTCACAATTATGAGTTTCACTTGTAATTTGTAACTATGGATAAATATTAACGTGTTATTTAATATAAATATTATTAATAGTTTCTTCGAAAATATTAAATACATCAATTGGCAATGCTTTTGGATAAAATTTTGAATAGTGGTCAGTGACACAAATCATTCATAGTGATTTAACAAAGATGCTGTCACTGCTTATTACAACCTTGCTTCTTGAGTATATAATATTTAGTTGATTTTTTTTTGGAATATTAAGGAAGTTGATAAACTGATTTATTTATCATTTTTTCCAAACTAATTTACCTAAATTATGAACTTATATATATATATATTATAATGATATAAAGATTTTGGAATATATTTTATAATCAAAGAATTTATTTAATTTTTTAATCTCACAAAAAATTAACTGAATTTTATATTAAAGACTTGATGTAATATTTTTTTTATTAAATACCATTATTCTCCTATTAAAAATAATCTTACTCAAGATTTAAATCCTGATTTACTAAGAGCAGCAGCGGTTATTTTTTAAAACGTCGGTGATGGTAATAAATCTACTAGTGTATTGTAAATGTACGAACCGCAGGGGTAAGTTACCGGAGGGAAGTGCGGGATTTGGTCACGACTCACGAATATTTCACCTTCCTCTCTTGAACCGTGAAGCTCCGTTCATATATAACAGCTACGTAGTTGTTGCCATTTTTGCAAAGCTCATTCACAATCAGAACTTATACAGGCTTTTCCACGGAAACTGCACATTCCAGAAGCTCCTTCGTCGAGCTCAAACAAAAAACGCAACAACACAGAGATGGTCACTCAACAAAAACCAGCAGAGCAGGAGAAGGTGGTGATGGTGCTGGAAAATGGCACAATGAGCCGCTCACTCGTCGGACCTCCTTCCACCAGGATCCTCTGGAAATCTGACGCCGTCCACTTGATTCTGAGGCTGTTATGCTTGATCAGCTCGGTGATCGCGCTTTCGTTCATGGTGACGGCCAAGCAAGCTAGCTCTGTTTCCATCTATGGCTTTCACTTTCCGGTTTATTCAAAGTGGTCATATGCTGAGTCGTTCGAGTAAGATTATTCAACTTTCTTTTTAATGTTCCAGGATCTGATCCTTTCTAAGTTCCTTAATTATTCTGGCTTGCGATTTCTTTTTTCATTTCTTGCGCTTCGCTATTTTCCTGAGGTGTTCCTGTGAGAATGAGATTGATTTGTTCCCCAGAAATGGTTTAGTTTTCTTTTAAACCGTTCCGTGGAAGAAAGAAGGATTGGGAAATCGAAATTAGGACTGTTTTAAGTAAACTAGAGTAGCAATTATTCGTTAACGAGAACATGAAAGAAAGTAGAACCTTTTGCTCATGGATGGAGCTCTTTAATGGAATCCAATTCGTAATCAAGAGTTTTTTGCACTTTCTCTTGCTTTTCCCCCTGTTAGTTCACTGCAATTTCTTTGCCACCTTTCCAAGCACATTGTGGCATAATTGATCAGTTCATTCATAACCATGCTTTTGAATTTTATTTTCCTTTTCTAGAGTTTGTTTACTGGCGTGATTTGGATGGATCTGATAATTGACGAAATTGTTGTTGAGAGTGGGGTCTTAGTCTTGACCTGATTTGTAATTGTGTCATGTGAATGTGAAGGTAACCTCGTTTTGACGAAACTGCCATTGGATTTGGCGCTTCCAAGTAATAATGACGAAATTCGGGGGATCGTTTTTGCTTTCGACCGCCAATTACGAATGGTTATTTGAATAAACAGAAAACAGACCCGTGACTGAATTTTTCTTTTTCTTTTCCCTTTAACACTTTTCTTTTCCCTCCTTTGCTCTTGTCTCCTTGCGTATCCTAATGTTAAGGTTTAAAAAGATTTTGAACATCCCTCGTTGTTTACTTCGAAGACGAATGCTTTTTAATTGTATTTTTTTATAGCATAGCATGGAGTGCCTTCTTTTCTTTGGACATGCATTTATTAAAATTAACCATGGACTTTCCTTCTATATACTTTCTATAATATATTTTTTTTGGTATAAACCATCTGGTATCCCGGGTTCATTGCCCGCCTCAGACTAATCCGGACCCCCCGCAAGGAGACCTTACAATGGTAATAAGGTACCGATGGGACAAACCAAATGGTTAAAGTTTCTATCATATATTGTGCCAAAGGGTTGTTGCAGGCTTGGCTATTGTTATTAGTGGGTTGGGCTAGACTAAGGTTAGCCCTCTAGTTTTTTTTTTTTTTAAAGTTCAACTGATTGGGTGAAACTGGCTTGAAATGGGATTTAAACAAAAATCACAACTTTCTTCTTTTTTGCCATTTCGAAACTTTAACCATTTGGTTAAATGCACAGTGAACAAACGAAATGATCAGAAGTGATTTTGGCTAAACTCGTGACTCTCTGTTGTCATCATGAAATTGATAAAATTATCGATTTTTTACTTTTAGTTATAAATTTATATTTTTCTAAAGTGTGAAGCTTAAAATATTTTAAGACGATATTTTTTTAACAAACGTTGGGATTAAATATTATTTGTGCTACTCGCTTTCATTTTAAAGGCAATTTATAGAATCAATATTTTGGAGGATCTAATCTCCCTTGTGCATTCAACTTAGAAATTCAATTGGCCCTTGATTGTGACTCATTGTGTTTTCTGAAATTTTGACAGGAGTTGAAAAATCTCTGACCATTTATGACTAATTATTTTAAAGCTAGTCACATTTTCTTATAAAAAAGGTCGTACTATTTATGATTTATAAATAGTATGTTTTATTATATATATCAATATATTGATGCGAGTAAGCGGAAATTCTCTTGACTGGAAGCGTGTCGGTGTACTGTTTGTCCGGGAGTTGTTGAGCACTGGACGGTGACGTGTACAGTTCAGAAGCGGGGTTAAAAAGCACTTTCATTAATTTGTGTTTGCATGCACAGATATCTTGTTGGTGTTTCTGCTGCTGTTTCGGCTCACTCATTGCTACAGCTACTCATTGGCACCTCACGTTTGCTAAAGAAATCTCCTGTGATTCCCTCAAGAAATTTCGCGTGGCTTATATTTGCTGGGGATCAGGTATAGTTATACAATCTTAAGGTTCTCTTGATTATAATATAATAGGATATATAGGAACATAGAGGATAAAGCGATGCAGAAAGTGAGCTCACATTTACTTCATTTCCCTCGTTTTAAGCGTTCTTTTTGGTTCCATGGTTGTTAATTGTGCTAAGGTTCAGTTGTTGTATCCTTAATAATACGCCGAAATTGTTTTGTCCATTCACCTGATAAGGATATTGGCCATTGAGATCTGAGTAGTTGATTCAACATAGTTCATCTAGTTGGACTTCACCTTTGCTCTTACTTGGTGCTCAGTATTAGATTTTAGTGAATAAGGTATATAGGTTGTGGTAAGTCCTGTCAAATTGGCTTGATATATTCAGTATGTGTTGTCTTGTGGTCAAAATTTGCAGGCATTTGCTTATGCACTGATAGGTGCAGGGTCAGCTGCATCTGGAGCGACCAATCTGACTCACAGTGGAATTAGACATCCGGCTCTGCCAAGTTTTTATAAGCCCCTCCATAAGTTCTGTGACCATGTAGCCATCTCAATAGCCTTCACTTTCATAGCCTGTTTGCTGCTGGCTGCTTCTGCTATCCAGGATGTAATGTGGCTCTCCAACCACTAGAAAGAAATTGCCTCATATCTACACTTATATACTTGACATGTAACGTATCATCTGAATATATATATTTTCCACAAAAATGACCAGTCATCACTTCGGACCCCGCCCCCCAACAAAAAAAACCTTTTAGCTTGGTTTTGGGCATAAATCTGCAGACAGAATGTAGTGCGTGGGAGGGTGAAGTGAATGGGTTTTGAAGATAACCCAAATCTGTTAAATCAGGAGAAGTTATTAATTACATGTAATGGATGTCCATTCCATTTTATGTGTCCTACTCTAGCCTCCGCGGTGATTTTGCCTGGTTGAAATAGAGCACGTATTGAGCTTGTTTGGATAGCCGTTGAAAAAGTAGCTTTTGTTCATAAAATATTTTGGAAAATGATTTTTGTCCACAATGTATTTTAGAAAATGAAGACTTGTTTGGATAACCGTTATAAATGTGACTTTTGGTAAAAAGTAACTTGCAAAAAAATGAATTTTATTAATAATAAATATATATTATTTTATATAGTGCAATGAAATTAGGAAAAAAATAAAATAATGAAGTAGTTAGAATGTCTTATATCGCAACTTGAAATTTTTAGCCCGAACCCATGGTAGCCTGTTTAGGCTTATTCTAAACCGCGGTCCTAAAACCTGTTAGGTTTAGATGGTTAACAGGCAGCATGTTATTTTTTTGTTTGCTTGTTGTTGTAGGCAAGCCAAAAAATGGAAATATGATAGCTTTAAGCGCTCCATAGAATGGTGGGTTAAATGTACCCACAATATCTTTAAGAGCTCCCCCAACTAATGCAAAAGTCATCAGTTCAAATAAATATGCTGCTAAAGAATGAATACCCCAGGTAGTTTTGTTGCTGGCAGAGGCTCTCCAGTAAAATTTGGGAAACGGATTCAGTGCTGCGTACCGTCCCCATCCCCTTTTATATATATATATATATATATATTATTAATAATTAATATAATTATAATAATTAATATATTTAAAATATATTTATATAATTAATATTTTAAATTTATTATATTTTATTTATTTTTTATAGATGTGCGCTTGGTTCTGTACAGAGGATAATTATTATCAACATGACTCTATTATAAAAAAATATATAATGTTTTCAAAGCTCAAACTGTTCCAGCGACTAAAAAATGGAGTTCCAACTTCCCGGCTTCCAACGATTACAGAGCAAGCTGAAGAAACCGTATGAGGCAAAGAGTTTACTTTACAGTGCTATTAGCCAGACAGAGCGAGCAGCCGAGCACGAAGGACTAGGCGAGCAAGCACGACTGGTCGACGACGAAGGACTAAGGCACTGGCCGAGCAGAGACTACTGGGTGGGCTGACCGCGGCAGCGACAACCACGAGGGCACGATTGTTGTATCCACGGGAGCATTTTTTCCACGGAATTATACATGTTAGAGCACTGTATGTTCAGAAATTTTCTTGGGATCAGATTTGTCACGGAAGTTTGTAAAACGCATAAATTTTTACCTGGGCAACAGAAGCTTGACAGCCGTTTGCCAAGTAGGATATACGGCCAAGTTAGCCTCCACGTCATCTAACTCCCTAAACCTTTCTTGTTAGGAGCATTTGTCATGTTGTACTCATTCTAATACGTCACAATCCTCATTCAAATGAAAGAGTCCAACTTTACTTATGAAGTGAAGTTGGAGTGACTTAATCGAATAAATTGTAAATTTAATTCAAATAATTTCTAAACCGTTGTTTGTAAGTATGGTTTAGAAAGTGAAGGTGTTGCATTCATTCGAATGAGGTCCAACACTCATTCGAATGAGGAAGTCCAAATTTGCACATTTACAAAGATGTAGCACTCATTCAAACGGTTTAGAAAGTCCCTTTCTAAACCTTTGCACCTTTGAATGATGGACTTTCTAAACTGAATTTTTCCCAAACAGTTTAGAAAATAGACTTTCTAAACTTTTGAAAGGCAAAGGTTTAGAAAGTCTATTTTCTAAACTCTTTGAGAAAAATTCGGTTTAGAAAGTTCATCATTCGAATCAACATAAAACTTAATTGAATCAGTTTATGTTTTATAAACGGTTTAGAAAGTTTAAAATTCAAAATGATGTAACTTCTTCGTTTGATCTTTAAATTTGACAAATAATATATCGCTAGAAATATCTTTGAGTCTACTTTTAAATGAGATAAGTTTAAAATCAATTGGATATTAATACTGAGAGATATCATCAAAAAATCGAACATGTATCAGGAATAAATGTATTCCTGGTATATGTTCGGTTTTTTGATTATATCTCTCAATAAACATATCCAATGGTTGTCAAACTTCTTTCTTTTAAGCGTATACTCAAAGAGCTTTCCAACGATAGATCATTTGTTAAATTTGAAGTTTAAACAGAGGAGATACATCGTTTTGAAATAAGTGGACTTTCTAAACCGTATTTTTCTCAAACGGTTTAGAAAGTCCCTTTCTAAACCTTTACACCTCTGAAAGGTTTAGAAAATCTATTTTCTAAACAATTTGGAAAAAATTTAGTTTAGAAAATCCATCATTTGAATCAACATAAAACTGAATCGAATCAGTTTACGTTTTATAAACGATTTAAAAAGTTTAAACTTCAAAATATTGTAACTTCTTTATTTCAACTCCAAATTTAACAAATGACCTATCATTTAAAAGCCATTTGAGTCTACTTTCAAATGGCATAATTTTTACCTCAATATGATTTGTGTATTAAGAGATATCATAAAAAAAATTGAACCTATATTAGGAACAAGTGTGTTCCAGATATATGTTTGATTTTTCGATTATGTCTCTCAATCCACATATCCAATTATTATGAAACATATGAAATTTGAAAGTAAATTCAAAGGGCGTTCCAATGATAAGTCATTTGTAAAATTTGGAACTGAAATGAAGAAGTTACAGCATTTTGAAGTTTAAGCTTTCTAAACCATTTATAAAGAGTCAACTCATTCGAACGAGCTTTATATTCATTCGAATGAGATTTTCTAAACCGTTTCCTCCAACGGTGTAGAAAGTAACTTTCTGTACCGTTAGGGAAAAACGGTTTGGAAAGTGGGAAAAAACGGTTTAGACCTATATTAAGAACAAACGTATTGTAGATATATATTTGATTTTTCGATTATATCTCTCCATTCAAATATCTAATTATTATGAAACATATGCTATTTGAAAGTAGACTCAAATGGCATTCCAATTTGCAAATTTGGAGCTGAAATGAGGAAGTTACAGTATTTTGAAGTTTAAACTTTCTAAACCATTTATAAAGAGTAAACTCATTCGAATGAGTTTTATATTCATTCAAATGAGGCATTCCAAACTATTTTCCCACTTTCCAAACCGCATTTTCCCCAACGGTGTAGAAAGTCCACTTTCTACACCGTTGGGGAAAACGGTTTAGAAAGTATCATTCGAATGAAGAAAACTCAAAGGGCTTTTAAATGATACATCATTTATCAAATTTGGAGTTAAAATGAAGAAGTTACAGCATTTTGAAGTTTAAACTTTTTAAACTGCTTATAAAATGTAAACTGATTCGATTGAGTTTTATGTCGATTTTAAATGATGGATTTTCTAAACCGAATTTTCCTAAATGGTTTAGAAAATAAACTTTCTAAACCTTTTAGAGGTGCAAAGGTTTAGAAAGGGACTTTCTAAACCGTCAGTGCCACATTTTTGTAAATGTGCAAATTTGGACTTCCTCATTTAAATGAGAGTTGGACCTCATTCGAATGAGTGCAACACTTTCACTTTATAAACCGTACTTACAAACAATGGTTTAGAAATTATTATTCGAATCAGGTTTACAATTTATTCAACTAAGTCACTCCAACTTCACTTCATAAACAAAATTGGACTCTTTCATTCGAATGCGGATTGTGACACATTCGAATGAGTGGAGTGTGGCAAATGCTCCTAAAAAGAAAGGTTTAGGGAGTTAAATGATGTGGGAATTGATGTGGCTGTGTATCCTACTTGACAAACGGCAGTCATGCTTCCGTTGGTCTAGGAGAAAAATTATGCGTCTTACAAACTTCCGTGACAAGTCTGGTCCCAATAAAACTTCCGGATACACAGTACCCTAACCTTTATACTTCTGTGGCAAATATGCTACTTAACCCATTAAAATTTTAATACATACTTTGGTTTTCTCCGGACAAAAAAGTTAATCCAAATGGTCTGATGAACCCATTTATTAGAAAAATGATTGTGTGTGTTTGAAAATTTCACGTGGAGAAATGAGCTTACGGGTTTAAAATATCTTACGGATTTTAAGGTATTTCTAAGTTTGATTTACGTGTCCGTCAACTAAGGAAGTAATACTAATTCCAAAACAGAGGAAATGTTGTCATTTAGGAGTGCCGGCGAGGATATCCAGGAGACAACTCTTTGTGGCTGGAGAGCTCATTAACTTCATAGCTAGCATGCTCAATGGCGAAGCTCCCACTCTCGCATTCGCCATGTAATCTCGACCTTTTATGGCTTCAGTAATTCCCTCTATTATGTAATAAAAACACAACTCAAAATTTTCCCTTTGGTACTCAACGTACTCCATGGCTTGCCATTGCCTTCTTCAACATTCTCCTCTGTCATCTTCCTTCCTCCAATCCCTGCACCCGAAACACAAAGCCCTACCCAGACTTCCCAAAATCTCCTCTTTCCGATCGATTTTTGCGCAGCTTCAAACGCCTGGACCTGAGAATGAGGATAAGGAAGAAAGGCGGAACACCCAGTTCGATTTCCTCAGGCTTTCAGTCACTCTTACTGTCATCTCCGCTTCCTTATCTCAACCTTCATCTCTCGCTGCTGCCGCGGCTGCTGTCAAGGAAAAGAAGCGAGCACCCAAAAAGCCTTCTGCCAAAAAAGTCGAAGCCATATCGCCGGAGGAGCTAAAATCTTGGACCCAAGGTCTTCCCGTGGTCTCTGATCGCATTCCATACACTGAAGTATTGGAATTGAGGAAGGAAGGTAAACTCAAGCACGTAATTAAGACCAGTGCTGTGAATTTGAGGCAACGGGCAGTGCCTATTTTAGTAGTGTTGGATGATTCTAGAGTTTTAAGAACAGTTTTACCATCGTTTGAGAGTCACAGGAAGTTTTGGGAGTCTTGGGATGAGTTAAAGATTGATTCTTTGTGTGTTAATGCATATTCACCGCCTCTAAAAAGGCCGGATTTACCCTCCCCAATTTTAAGACTTCCGTTGCCTCCTAGGGTCGAGTCTTATTTGTCTTCGCTTCTTGATGTTAAACCAAAGAAGGAATCAAAGAAGGCAGCGGAGTTCAGGCGAGTTAGAATGGAATTGCAGAGAGAGAAGAAGGAGGAGCTAAAGAGGGTAAGGGATGAGAGAGAGATGATGGAGAAGAGTATAAGGATGCAGAAGAAAGAGGAGGAGAGAAAGAGAAAGAAGGAAATAAGGAAGAGGAAGTATGAGGAGTCATTACGTGTAGCAAGATCAAAATACAT
>JANTPZ010094718.1:11590-34417 GCA_025593235.1 Vachellia pachyceras | reverse complement strand
ACTCCGGTTAGCTTCATCATCACCATTGGACAATGCAATTAGCCACTCATTGTTGGGAAATCATCTTCACTGGACAACCAAAATTCCATGGCCATCTGCTGATCCAAAACGGATGGAGAGATGAGGCTTGTGTAGCACAGCGATGGTGAAGAAGGAGTAATGGACGGACGATGGGTTGCGGCTGTGCGTGTGGCTGAATGCTTCCTGGATCCACCTGGAGAGAGTGCGTCGAAAAATGGATGAGAAATATGGTAGTGGCGGCTGTGGATGATTCTCCTCTGGACAGCGATGAATGAGATCAATAATGGAATTAGGAGGTGGCTTGTCTTTCCAGAATGAATGAGGTGTTGGCGTGATGGAATCTTTTCTGATGAACAGCGGCGGCCTCCATCAAATGGACCAAGGAATGCAAAAGGAAAGGAATCAGAGGTCCCTTTTTCGCGTTGTGCGTGTGCTGTTTTTTTTTTCCTCCGTGCTTCAAGTGGAATTCCCTAAGAAATCGTGGCCCCTTCCTTTTTTGTCTTCTAGTAGCATCAATCTCCCTGTGTGCATCCTTTTCTTTGGCAGCTTGTGGACTAATGGATGAATAAGGTGGAATGAATTAATGGATGATTGTGTGCATGGCCCAAGTGTAAGAATTGCTCCAAGAAGCCCAACGTGAAAAGGAATGAATAATTGAAACTTCCATGTGACCCAATGTGTAAATGGTCTCCCTACATAATTCAACAATTCAAAATAATTCAAAACTCCTAAAAATGATATAATTGCCCTTTTCAATAATAATTAATTAATTAAACCCAATTAAGCCAATAATGAGTGATCATGGACTAAGATCAGGCACTAAAATTATATCAAATATTGAGGTTTATCATGGCAACTTGTTGGTTTTGTATTTACATAGATCTTATACCATGATTTTTAGGATTTTAAGACCCTCAAGAGCACATTTGGAAGGGATCCTAAAGAACTTTGGAGTTAAGTTAAAAAAGGAGAAGCTTTACAAAGGTAGCAAGACTACTAAACCAAACTTATGTTTTATGAAACTTGGTTGTGAATGATGCATGATTTTTGTGATGAATGAAGTGAATGATATGAGCATGAAATGTGACCTTGATTGCTATGGCCATATGCATATAAAAATGTTGTTTGAACTTATCACATGTCACATGCTCATATGTTTGTTAAAAGGTTGTTACATGCATATTCACAATACTTTTGTTTAGTTAGTTTTGCTATTGGGATTTCAAAATCTCATTATCCAACAACTAACCATGTAGGTGCAAGCTCAAGCAAGGGTAAGGAAAAGGTTAATGATGCTTGAATATGATGTTTTTCTTGCATGTTTTTGGTGTAAATGGTTAAGATGCATACTTTCTTGAAGTTGTTGTTATGTTTGTAACCTAAACCTCTTCAAAGGTATCATGTGGATGGGTGATGAAGCATGCATGAAAATGAACTAAAAGTAACCAAAGATGGTAAAGGAATGATCATGCATGTTAGAGGTAGGTTAATGGACCAAAAAGAGGTTTTGGTGAATGTTTAGGAAAATTGGTTTTCAAGACTAAAGGGGTTCCAAAGGCCCTGAAAAATGACTCTGTTTCAAGTGACAGTTAAAAATAGAAAACGAGTTCCAAATAGGTTGAAATTTTCCAATCAGAAACTGCACATCCTAAGCTTTAAAATGATATAAAGTTTGTGAAATTTGGATGTGTCTTCTGAGAGTTATGATTTTCCAAAGATTGAGGTAAAATCTGGAAAATTGGAGTGAACCATTTCGGACAGTATGTGGTTTTTGAATTAACTGTATCAAATGGGAAATAATTGGAACCAATGAGTATTTTCCCCCTATATTTAACTTAACAAGAAAAAATTAGAAATTGAAATAACTCAGTTTCGATTTTTCTAGAGTTAATTATGATTTTTCAAAGTTGGGCCAAAATTCTGGAAAAAGGGCATGTGAACAGTAACCACGTTTTTCATTTTTGAAAGTTTAAAGTTCACATAGAAAGCCCAAATTGTGTTATTCAAAGCCCAAGAGTGATTCATAAGTGATCTAAAATAAGCAAATAGGGGGAAAATAGGAGGTGTCACAAAAACGGTTTGGAAATCCATATTCGAATTAGCTCAATAACTCATTCGGTTCTTCCATTCATTCAGATAGGGGATACAACTAATTCGAATGGATGCATCGTCCTCACTTTCTAAACCGTACTAGAATACAGCGGTTCAGAAATTCTTAATCGAATCAGTAGAAGAACTTATTCGAATCGGTCACTTCATTTGAATGAATGATAAATCTCAATCAAATGGATGAAGCATTCTCACTTTCTAAACTGTAACTGTGAACAACGGTTTGGAAATCCATATTCAAATCAGGTCAATTACTCATTCGAGGGGGTCACTCTAACTTTGATTCTTCCATTCATTCAAATGATGGATACAACTAATTCGAATGGACGCATCGTCCTTACTTTCTAAACCATAATACAATACGGCGGTTTATAAATACTTAATCGAATGAGGAGAAGAACTTGTTCGAATTCGTAACTTCATTCGAATGAAGGATAAAACTCATTCAAATTGATTCAGCGTCATCACTTTCTAAACCGTACATTTGTAAAACGGTTTGAAAATGCATATTCGATTCAGGTGAACAACTTATTCGATAGATCTCTCTAATTTCATTTCGTCGAATGGGGTTTGTCACGCATTCGAATGAGGCATATTTCTCATCGGAATGAGATCAGTGTTGTCACTTTCTAAACCATAACTGAAAAAACGGTTTAGAAACATTAATTTCTGAACCGCGTTCTCTATGTTGGGTTTTAAAAGGTTTGGGTTTGCCATCCGAATGAGACCTAACTGTCATTCGAATGACAATCCTACTTGGCAAACTAACATGTAAATCAATTATAAAAGTTTAGGGAGTTGAATGCCGTGAAGGCTGACGTGGCAGTGTATCCTAGTTGGCAAACGGCCGTCACAGCTTCCGTTGGTCCAGGTGAAAAGTTCAGCATTTTCTAAACTTTCGTGACGAATCTGGTCCCGAGAAAACTTCTGGATACACAGTGCTCTAACGTGTGTACTTCTGTGGCAAAAATGCTACTTAACCCATTATAATTTATTTCATTTTTTCAAGGATGATGGCTAATATAGATAAAAATTAAACCAGAATGGCTGACATTTTCAAACTACTTTATTTTTTGGGCTGACCAAACTACTACATAATAAACCTAGAGACAATAAATTACATTGATGAACACAAATTTAATAAGATGCAATAAAATAAAAGACTTCATAGAACTTGATATTCCTTCTAATATTCGCCATCACCATGAACCTGCATGAAAATTAGAAAGATAATATTCAGAAAAAAGCGTTTTTTTAAAACACCTAATTTATTAGCCATATTAAATTTTTTATTACTCATCACTTATCCGCCTCCTCATGATGAGCAAACAAGAGACAAGATCGTTAAAATCTGTATCTTTTGTTTTACTGCGTTTGTCATATGAGGTAAACTGAATTTTTTTTTAAAAAAAAACCTACAAGGTTTCCACGGTTATTGCAGAGAATTTTCCTATGCGCATGTTAAAACCAAATGGATCAAAACCTTTGTTCAGTTTGAAAGGAAAAGAGTAAGGGGAAAGAAGGAAAAACTTTAAGGAGTTTGATTTTTTTTTTTTAAAAAAAGAGTGGAGTTATAAAATTTTAATAAAGAGAACACGTAAAGAAAATTAGTTGAACATTTTGACCCCAATTCTTCAATTTTTATCCAAAAAAAAATTCGAACTCATTAAAATTTTCCCTTCCTCCCCTCAAACCGAACACAAGGTCAAGAAATTCAGAGGGTACGTAAGAATAATAAAAGTAAAAAAACATATAACTGAGTTGGACGTAATTATTCATCAATCTCCTTTAGGGGCAGCATTTCTTGCAAGATCTCCACGGTTTCTCTGGTTTGGTCTTGAAGCGTCGTCAGTGTGGAAAGTGCTACCTTGACCAGCATTTCTAGCAAGATATTCACTGTTTCTCTGGTTTCCGCTTGAAGGGCTCCCAACATTGTTTTGATCCCTTGGGGGGGCAGCATGGCTTGCAAGAGTTTTGTTTTGACCACTCATTTTGCCTCACCAACAAACTATAGCAATATTTTGGGATTTCAGATCTTTGTTTGTTTCTTCCTATTCTTATTTTTGCTCTGTGCCTTCAATGGTGGAATGTGATGTTCTATTTATAAAGATCTTAGACGCGTACGTATGTGTGGATGAACATTTTTGTGAAATTTTTTCTGAATTTCTTCAGATTTTGATTAAAATTTTCTCGTATGTTTTCTTCAAAGTTGTTGGTGGATTGTATTGCTGATTAAGTAACGTTATGAAATAGGATGTATGTTACTATAACATTCTGCGTACGATGTCAAGATAGTGTTCATGAAATGAGCGGAAATAAGTTTTTAGTTTCAACCAAAGTTTCTTGAAATTTTCTGAACTAAGTTCACCGGCACATAGTCTAACATTCATGAATTAGGTTATATATTACTAGTATCTGTTTGAATTAGCGGTAGAAGCTACTTTTTCTACATAATTTATGGTCTATGATGTAAATATGTGTGCTAAGTTTTATCTTGGCTTACGTGAATATGATTTTTAAACTCCAATGCATACAAGTCTTATAACTTCTACCATTAAACATTTGATATCAGAAAGTAAGAGAAAGATGTCTTATCTTCTCTTTGCGTATGATTGTTGCACAAAATTGAAGCTAGTTTGATACCATTTACTTCGATTGATCCTCACCAATATAATAGTCATTGCTCTCATTACGTCATTATTCAGCAAATCATTAATTAATTATTGCTTCTTATGTCTTTTTTTCACATGATAAAAAACATTATGTGCATTCATCGGACCAGTTCTAAGAAAATTAAAATCCCAAATGAGTGGAAATAATATTTTGGTTTCAACCAAAAATTCTTGGAGTTTTCTAAATGAGTTGACCGCTACGTAGACAAAGATTTATAAAATGGGTTATGCATTACGCTAACTTCTGCTACTAAACATGCTATGAAATTGGAAGAAGGTTTACCAAAACCTCATGAAAATGAGTTGTATTTTTCACTTATCTTGTCAAATCCCATTTTCCCCTCTCCATCTCTTTTCATAACATACACCACGCATGTATGCATTATAGGCTATATTTAAATAATCCATTCACTAATATTTCTAGCTAATTTTTTCTTGACATTAATCTAATTTAAGATAATTTCTCATCAAAATTCTAACTTTTTATAAATTTATCATGAAATTTATAAAAAGGTAAAACAGTTATCTTTTGATGAGGGCCTCCAAGCGCTTGAGGCTCATTGTCACTCTAAATTTTAATTATTATTTATTAATAACATATTATTATCATTAATTAAAGCTTCTACCCTTATTCTCCTCATGGATTCATACTTCGCATAATTTTCATGGAAATTTTCTCTACGCTATCTTGTGAAAATTCTCTTCACTTCGTATTTGTGAGAAAAAATTAATGTTTGATAAAGGTATAATGTTGTGGTAGAAGATGAGATACAAAAACTCACATTTTCCCTACAATTTCATATCTTATTCCATGAAATCACACCTATGGGCTAAAATATTCCTCCAACGATAGAGTGCATCTTTAGATTAGCAGTATAAGCTACCTTGCCATCTTAATATACAGTTTATGAGATAAATATGTGGAAGGATTTTTGTTTCGACTTACATGAACGTACTTTTGTAATAGTAACGTAAATAGGGCCATAATATAAGTTTCTCTAAATGTCAATCTACACATTGAAATCACTTCCTATTGTCACTTTGTCCTATAGATTAAAATTGAAATATTACATTTATTAAACTCAGATATACACCGTGGTCCTATTAACCCTGAGACCCAACTCACCGTAAACTCTTGAATAATAATTTTAAAAAGACAGTCCTATAAGAACTATATTATAATTATTTTGTTCCAATTATTTATTTCATTTTTACAAGGAATGATGGTTAGTATAGTAAACAGTAAACAAGCATAGATGACATTTTCAAACTACTTATTTTTTTGCGGAACAAACTACTACATAATAAATCTGGAGACAATAACTTTCATTGACTATAAACCACATATTTAATAAAATAAGATAAAATACTTAATAGAACTTGATATTCCTTCTACTATCGATGCCACCACCACGAACCTGAATACAAATTAGAAAGAAAATACATTAAAGAAAATCATCAGAAACAAGTGTTAAAACACCTAATTTATTAGCCATTTTAGATTTTATATGCTCATCACTTATCAACATCCTTGGGCCAATATCGTAAAAATTTGAGTCTTTTATATTTTACTGTATTTATCATATGATGTAAAAATGGATTTTTTTTTAAAAAAAAAACATACAAGGTTTCCGCGTTCATGGCAGAGAGTTTTCGTATTCTCATGTTAAAGCAAATGGATCAAAACCTTTATTTGGTTTGAGAGGAAAAAAGTGAGGAGAAAGAAGGAAAAACTTTACGGAGTTTGATTTTAAACCAAAAGGAAAAAAACAGGTGGAGTTATAGAATTTTAATAAAGGGAACACGTACAGAAAATTGGTTTAAAATTTTAGACACCACTTCTTGATTTTTTTTCTAGAAAAATATAGAACCAATTAAAATTTTCCATTCCTCCCCTCAAACCAAACAAAAAGTCAAGAAATTTAGAGCGTACGCAAGAATAATATAAGTAATAAATTACCTGACCTATAAATGGGTTGTACGTAATTATTCGTTAGGGCTAGCATTCTTTGCAAGAGTTGATTTCTTGCTGTTTGTTGGTCTTGAAGCGCCAGGAGTATGATTGTTGCTCTGGTCTGGGCTTGAATCTTCAGAAGAGCTCTCAGCATTGTTTTGATCCTTTGGGGCAGCAGCGTCTGCAAGACTTTTTTTTTTTTTATCCTTTGCCCACGATCACTCATTTTGCCTCACCAACAAATTCAACATAGCAACACTAAATATTTTGGGATTTATGATCTTTGTTGGTTTCGTCCTATTCTTATTTTTGCTCTGTGCCTTCAATGGTGGGATGAGATGTTTATTCATAAAGATATTAGACGCGTATGTATGTGTACAGTGGTGGAGCCACGTTTTGCTGAGTGTTGGCAATTGCCCCCACTCAGATTTCGGGTATCTATATAAATATCTATTAGATTTTTATTTTGCACCCACTAATTTTTAAGATTTGAACCCACTCAAATTATTTATACTTGTAAGCTTGTTGTCATTTGTTTGAAAATAAAAAATTGCCCCACTGGTCTAATGTTCTGGCTCCATCACTGTATGTGTAGATGAACATTTTTGTGAAATTTCTTCAAAGTTTGATTAACATTTTCTCATACGTTTTCTTCAAAGTTATTGTTGGATTGTATTGCTGATAAGTAACTTTATGAAATGGGCTGTATTTTACTATAACATTCTGCATACGATGTCAATATGGTGTTCTTGAAATGAGCGGAAATAGTATTTTAGTTTCAACCAAAATTTCTTGAAAATTCTGAAATAAGTTGACTGTCACATAGTCTTGTTAGAATAGGATTTGACCAAGAGGAGGTGAATTGGTCAGCTAAAAATTTAACACCTTAAAATCACAAAATTAAAACAGTCAACGAGAGTGAAGAGAGATGATGAACACAGTGATTTATCCTGGTTCGGTCTTCTTGACCTATGTCCAGTCCTCAGAGCTCCTTTGAGATTTCTAAATCCACTAT
Organism: Vachellia pachyceras; assembly: GCA_025593235.1. Lineage (NCBI taxonomy): Eukaryota > Viridiplantae > Streptophyta > Magnoliopsida > Fabales > Fabaceae > Vachellia > Vachellia pachyceras. The sequence goes on along the minus strand of JANTPZ010094718.1, from coordinate 26,646 downwards.
CAACAATGAATTGTGGCTTCACAAGCCTGTACAATTTGGGAATCTGCTCCCCCTTTCTCTTTTCACTAAAACAGAGTGACACACTCTCTATTTCTATCTCACTTTTAGCCCAATAGACTTAAGGTCCCGTCCTTGAGTTTCTCACAGATTTACAAAGTATTTTTGCCAAAGGATTCTCTCTCAAAAGAGTATATAGCTAATGATGAAGCACAGAAGAGATATTTGAAGGAATACAGAGAAAGAAATAAATAGCATTGAATGCTCAGAATATTCATTGTTCTTCTTTTTCTTTATTGAATGCTTCTCTTTTTATAGTTGGGAAGTTCTTGAATATCCGTTAAACTCCATTGAATTGCCGTTACTCTCATCATCGACCATTTGGTTTCTTCATTAATGGCATTTAATGCTGCTGAGTCTGACAAGGGCGAATGTTGCAGAGGAACGTTGAAGTCTCCAAGCCTCGGACCATGCATGTGCTTCTTTCCTCATTTAATCCATGCCAAATTGCAATAATCCATATAAGCAAAATGAGTGTAATTTCCACTTTTATTCACTAAATATCTAGAGTAGATGTAGTGAATAATTCTTTGTGGTGGTGGCATGGCAGAAGGTTCAAATGATAGAATGCCTGTAAAAGACTCACCAGGCCTCAACAATCAAAATATTTCTTCCTATGTTAATGTAGACAACTTTTCAACATGTTCAATTGTTCTAAGAAAGCCATTCAGAATCTCAGAAGCAATTGAAATTTCTTTTCCTCTTATCTTTGTAACCATTGAATATGAAGTGATTTCCCCTTGTTCATTGGTCACAGAGGTAGAGCATATATTGTTGTAAAAAATTCTGACTATCTCAGGGCAAAAATTATCCTTAATCTGAAATGCTCAAGATATTCTGATATTTTGAATCCCAACCTATATACTTCCTTAAGATTCACATGAACAACAGGACATAATGGTCTATTCTTTAACCTTTCCTCGAAAGTAGAGGGAGAAATGAATATTGAGGAAATGTTGAAGCCTTCTGGTACTTTTGGGAATTCTGGAGTTGTGCTTTTCTTCTTCCCTCTTCCTTTTCCTCTTGCCTTTGCCTTGGACAAGGTTGCACCAATTTTAGGAGAGGCACCTTTACTCTCAGTTTCTGAATTTGTAGCAGCAGTCTGTGTAGGCATAGATTGAGAAGATGCGATCAGTAATCCCTTTCCTTTTTCCTTTGAGATAGACTTGGGATGGCTAGCACTCGATTTCTGAGTTGTAGGAGCCACAGTGTCTTTAGAGGGCTCTACAATCCTCACTTTCTTGGTTGGAGGTTGGGAAATCGATTTGGATTGAGAGGAATTGGAAGAGGCAGTGCTTTTGCCTTTCCCAGCAGTTGATTTTGTACATGCCATGGAAATTCTGGAGCAAAGACAGAGTGAAGAGAGGATAGGGGGCGTCGACGATGAGAGGAGAATTAGAGGATTTTGGAAGTGTAAATGGGCTCAATAAAGTGTAATGATAAGGGGGTTTAGCCAAAAAATGGTTTCTGAGAAGAGTTGTAATAGTTTGGGAGCAGTTACAACGATTGGGAGTTGAGAGATTTTGGCAGTGCTCGAGAGTTAGGGTTCGAGTGTTGATGAGAAAAGGGAGCATAAGTAATCAGAATCTATCAATGCTCGAGCATTGATACTTAGTGCTTGAGTGTTGGTGCGCAGTGCTCGAGTGCTAAGTGTCAGTGCTCGAGTGTTGAGACTTGAAGGTGAATAGACAGAGCAATACTTGAGTATTAGCAACTCGTGCTCGAGTATTACACCCTAGTGCTCGAGCATTGATTTTCAGTGCTCGAGCAATGGGGTCTTGAACCACAAAGATGCTCAGCAGATACCAACACTCAAGTATTGATAATCTGATGCTTGAGTGTTGCACTTCAGTGCTCGAGTACTGTTTTTAATGTTGATACCTTGTTTTGATGATAACAAAATGATTTGTATTTTTAATCTTGAAGTTCAAAGTTTTAATTCAGTGCTTCATAAGTGTGCTCGAGCATTAATTTACAGCACTTTCATTGAGTACTTCAAGTATTGACATAAAGTATTGTCAATACTCGAGCACTGGTTACCAATGCTCGAGCATCAAGCTCTGAAAAAGAGATTATGAACAATGATGCTAACTAGTACTTCAAGCATTGGCATGAAGCATTGCCAATGCTCGAGCACTGGTTCACAGTGCTCAAGCATCGGGCTAAGACAGGGTACTTAGATAGTGCTGCAATGTGATGCTCCAAGTGTTGGCTGAAAGAATAACCAATGCTCGAGCACTGAAGATCCAGTGGTCGAGTATTGAGGATTTTGAAAATACTCTCAGAAAACACTTCAAGCATTGGCTGAAAGTATAGCTAATGCTTGAGCACTAGAAACTAGTGCTCGAGCATTGACAGTTTCTGACAATACTTTCAGACAGTACTTCAAGCAGGAGTTTCCAGCAGAGCCAATGCTCGAGCACAATCTTTCAGTGCTCAAGTATTGAGGACTTTCATAGCATGCTGGAAGAAAACACTGCAAACATTAAGTGAAAGCATTGGGAGTGCTCAAGCACTAGCATTCAACGCTCGAGCATCGATCCAAAAATTATTACTGTTCATCAATACTTCTTGAAAATGCTCCAGCAATCACTAAAAGCACTCTTTATGCTCGAGCACAAAGATTTATTACTCGAGCATTGAGATGTACAGTTATTCTTTTTCTCAATACTTTCACATAATGCTCGGGCAATCTTAAGAAGCATTATCAGTACTCAAGCATCATGATTTAACACTCGAGTATTTGATTCTTTCTCAAATACTTTCATAAAATACTCAAACAGTGCATCAAAGCATTGAACTTTTCTTTAAAAATTTTCAAGCAACACTCGAGCATTAACTAAGTTGTGCTCGAGCACTACTTTTCTGACAGCTTTTATTATTGACACACTTTATCTACTCACACGCCTACTTTCCTTATTTGTGTAATGACATTTTGAATATTGTTTGCGCTCATAAATGCAGAAGCTTAAAACAATAAATGAGGAAAGAAGCACATGCATGGTCTGAGGCTCAGAGATTTCAACGTTCTTCTGCAACATTCGCCGTTGTCAGACTCAGCAGCATTAAATGCCATTAATGAAGAAATCAAATGATTAATGATGAGAGTAACGGCTATTCAGTGGAGTCTAACGGATATTCAAGAACTTCCCAACTATAAAAGGATAAGCATTTAATACAGAAAAAGAAGAACAACGAATATTCTGAGCATTCAACGCTATTTATTTCTTTCTCTGTAGTCCTTCAAATATCTCTTCTGTGCTTCATCATTAGCGATCTACTCTTTTGAGAGAGAATCCTTTGGCAAAAATATTTTGTAACTGTGAGAAACTCAAGGACGGGTGACGAGCGAACTTTTAGTTGCCTAAGTCCGCATCAAAGATTTTAACCGAATTAATGTAGTATAGCACCAATCCGGGTCGTATTCACTTGGAGGAGCCGATAAAACGAAATGAAATCGTAGTAATTAAATGCGAGTAACTCAAATTGAAATTAGTTGGAGAAAATTTTATGTGGATACTATGAATTAAACTAAAATTAAAATATTTCTTTTTGGTATTTTTGACTAAAGTGAAACAAATGAAGATAAATGAAATACGAATAAACGATGATGGAAATCCATTCTCCAACTCAACAACGCCGGCAATCATCACTTCAATGGATATGGGAGTTAAAATAATGAATTAAAGAATTATAATTAAGCTTTAATCCAACAATCGAGCCACCTCGAATTGCCACAAAATATTTTCCAAACTTCCAATTTACTAACTGCCACCAGAATAGTAAAAAGGAATTAAGGATAATAAAACCACTGCTTAATTGTAACTCGTAAATTCAAGTAATAGAATTAAAGCTAACAAAAGATTATTTGATCCAAGATTCTAAGCCACCTTAGAAAATCACAAAATATTCACTCTAATTTCAATACAATGTGATACCACAACATTATAATTGAAATTAAAGCTATAATCAGTTCAATATGAAATTGCCAAGCAATAATTCCAGTCACAATAATTTCCACAATATAATCCAACTTAAGCAATTAAAATTGTTCCAACAATTAGAATAACTATCATAAGACCTAGGAATTGTTAAACAATTATTGGACAGAAAATTAAAGCAACTAAAACTCCCCTTTGAAGACTCAAGTTTATGCCATTGTTGTTGAATTAGAGAATTATTAGATTAGCCAAGCTTTGCCATGGAAAGTTCCAAATGAATCTTGCTGCTACGCTCCAGGACATTATCTTCTTCAACAGTGACAGCAAGAAAAACAGAGCAACACGGCAACTGCGATGAACGAAGCAGGAGGTGGTTTGACGGCCGAACAACATCCCTGAACATGAGGTGAGATGATTAAATGGATATGAAAGGAATAATAATGCTCCCTCACAACTCCAAACGGCGGCTGCTTCGTGGTCCCTTCTATGCGTGCGCTAGGAATGGAGGAAGGAATGAATGAAGCGGCTGGAGGTGAAGCTTCATCCCTGGTGCTTGGAATGGAGGTGGATTGTTGGATGATTGGAATGAAGGAATGAATCAATTCTGCGCCGCTTGAAAATGGAATCGTGTCTCTCCAATTAATGAATTGGGGAATAGAATTAATGGGCTTTTTGGGTGGTGGCTTGTGGATTGGAAAAATGAAATAATAGGCTGAAGTGGACTAATGGAGACTTGAGAAGTGGTGGCCCAAAATTGTTGAAGATGCACCAAGAAAAACTGGTTAAAATCTTGTTCCCTCTCTAGCATTTTTATTTGCATTATCTTTTGATCCCATTCCTTCCAAAGGTGCCTACAATAACAATTGATTTTGAGTAGCATCAAATGTCCTAAAATCAATCATTTAACAAAATGATTAAAAATGTGAACATTTAACTTTGATTAGATTTAATTTCACACAATTGCTATTAATCATATTTAATGCATTTAAACCCAATAAAAGCCTTAAAAAAGGACCAAAATTACCCTCAAAAAGTTACAAATTCACTTGACAAAATATGATTAATTCAACGGGACCTTGAGTCTACTGGGCTAAAAGTGAGATAGAAACGGAGAGTGTGTCACTTTGTTTTAGTGAAAAGAGAAAGGGGGAGTGGATTCCCAAATTGTACAGGCTTGTGAAGCCACAATTCATTGTTGAGAGTGGATTTGGAAATCTCAGGGGAGCTTTGAGGACTCGACGTAGGTCAAGAAGACCGAACCAGGATAAATCATTGTGTTCATCATCTCTCTTCACTCTCAGTGACTTTGTTTTAATTTTGTGATTTTAAGGTGTTAAATTTTTATCTGACCAATTCACCCCCTCTTGGTCAAATCCTATTCTAACATTTGGTATCAGAGCAGGTCTCTTGTTTAAAGGACATAACAGTCTCAAAAGTGATCATGACAGGATTTGGCTAACATATACTTACTGATAGAGCTTCTATTACCAGGCCTCCAGCATTCAATAGCCAAAAATTTTCTTTTTGGAAAATTAAGTTTCAAAACTTCATTTTAGCCACTGACATTGATCTGTGGGATGTATTTGAACAGGGAAACTATGTGCCTACGAAGGTAGAAGATGGGCTAACTCCTAAAACACGTACTGAATTTGACAGTGAAGATTTACAGAGAGTTCATCTCAACAGAAAGGTAGTACTAATGTTGCAGGCAGCACTAAATGAGGATAATTTCTTCAAAGTCTGCACTCTACTTTCAGCAAAACATATGTAGGATGCACTGGAAATTGCATTTGAAGGCACAGAAGCAGTGAAAGAAAGCAGAGTCAACATGTTGACCACTGAGTATGATTTATTCAGGATGAGAGATGAAGAAAGCATTGCTGAATTCCAAATGTGTCACACACATCTCATCAACAAATTGGCAGCCCTTGGCAAAATATATGATCAACGTTCTCAAGTGAGAAAAATCCTAAATGTTTTGTCCAGCAAATGGGAAGCCAAGGTCACAACCAAAGAAGAATCCCATGGAGAATCAATGACTTCTGTAGCAGCTCTTTTTGGAATTCTTGCTGAGTATGGAAGCAAGCAGAAATTTAAAAAGGAGCTGTCAAACATTGAAGAGAAAAAGAAAAAGGGGCTGGCCCTTAAAACTATTAAGGAGAAAGAAAAGGAACCTGAATCAGATAATGAGGAAGAAGATATAGAGGATGAAGAATTGGCAATGGTCGTCAAGAAGTTTAAATGTATGGACAGAAAGGATCAAAACTTCCGAGGGCCTAAAAAAGGAACATCAAGTAGAATCATATGTTATGAATGCAACAAGCCTGGACATATGAGAGCTGATTGCCCACAGCTACCAGCTCAGAACAAAGAAAAAGAAAAGAAGAAGCCAAAATTTGTCAAGAAAAAGAAGGCCTATATCTCAGGTATCTGGGGTGACAGCTCAGATGAAGAAGAAAGTGAAGTCGAGGAAGAAGCTAACCTTTATCTTGTGGCTCAGGAAGAAGAAACTAACACAGAAAAGGTAATTGTTGACCCTAGATATGATGAATTACATAATTGCACATTGAATTGATTAAGTTTGCTAAAGAATTGTCTTTTCTGAGAAAAAGAGTCAAAGAACTTGAAAAACTAGCTGAAACACCTGTTGTCATCAATGTTTGTTGAAAGTGCAATGTTTTGAAAAATGAAAATGAGAAGTTATCCAAAACTCTTTAGAAATTTACTCAAGGCAGTGAAATGCTTCAAAAAAAGTTACGAATGATAGAAGTGGTATAGGATACATTCCTCATAATGATTTACATAAAGGAAAGAAAAAGCATGGCAACTAGAGTTATTTGAACTATTTTCAAAAGTCTGTTCATTAATCATAACCATTTGCATTCTGTAGCTACTGCAACAGAAAAGGTCATCGAACTAGAAATTGCTATTTTAGGAAAAATAAAGCTTTAGGCACTTATAAATGGGTACCAAAAGGAACTTATGTTCCAAAGGCACCTAATACTAACCCAAGAGGACCCAACAGAACTTGGGTACCTGAAACTGTAAAATGATTTCTCCGCAGGTTTGTCTTAAAGGATCCAAAGCAAATAAGTAGTACATTGACAGTGGTGCTCAAGACACATGACAGGTGACAAAAGCATATTTGTCAGCCTGAAAGCTAAGGATGGAGGAAAAGTAAGCTTCGGAGGAAATCATTCAGGAAGAATTACAGGAGTTGGAGAAATAGGTAATACCAATGGAGCTTTTGTAAAGGATGTTTATCATGTGGAAGGATTCTACCACAATCTTCTCAGTGTGAGTCAGAGCACAGACAAAGAAAATTGGGTGATATTTGACTCTGAAGAATGTTTCATATCAATAAGAAAGATCTTTCAATTGATAAAGAGAAGATGAACATTCAACTCAGAGCTCCTAGAGATGGTACCTGCTATACTATCAAACTAGAAAAGAATTTCACTACTCTTGCTTAATTAGTCAAGCTGATGAAACCCAATTGTGGCATAAACGATTGGCTCATGTAAACATGCATCAACTTGACAAATTAATCAGAAATGAACTAGTTCAAGGGCTTTCAAAACTTAAATTTAAAAATGATTTAGTCTGTGATGCTTGTCAGTTTGGGAAAACAAACCAAATCATCCTTTAAATCAAAATCAGAACTTTCATCTAAAAACCTCTTAAACTACTTCATATGGATTTGATGGGTCCAACTAGGGTGAAAAGCTTAAGAGGAAGTTTATATACTCTAGTGATCGTTGATAACTATTCCAGATTCACATGGACCATGTTCTTAGCCTCTAAAAATGAAACATTTGAATTATTCACCATTTTTGCCAAAAAGGTTCAAAATGAGAAAGTTATGTATATTGTTTCCATTAGAACAAATCATGGAGGAGAGTTCAAGAATGGAGACTTTGCAGCCTTCTGTGAAAATGAAGGAATCAATCACAACTTCTCAGCACCAAGAACTCCTCAGCAAAATGAAGTGGTGGAGAGGAAGAACAGAGTATTGGCAGACATTGCACGGGAAATGATGACAGAGAAGCAGGTGTCACAAGTCTTCTGGGCAGATGCTCTAAACACAACTTGCTACATCTCAAACAGAGCATACATAAGGCTATCACTTGGAAAAACACCATATGAGCTATTTAAAGGAAGAAAACCAAATCTATCTCATCTTCATGTCTTTGGAAGTAAAAGCTTCATTCATAATAATGGTAAGGATAATCTTGGTAAGTTTGATCCTAAGTCTGATGAAGTTTGATCAAATAAAGTAAAGCTTATAGAGTTTTTAACAAAACAACATGTGTGGTAGATGAATCTGTGCATGTAGTGTTTGTTGAAACTAATCCTCCTACAAAATCTGATGTTGATGAAGAAATTATTATTTCAAAAGGTCTTGAAAATCCAAATAAGGATAGTTCAACTGATTGTCAACCATCTCAAGATTTTGAAACTGAATAATCAGATGAACATCCTCAATCTCCTCAACCAAGAGCTTGGAAGTACATCCGCAATCACCCCATCAACCAAGTGAATGGAGAGGTGAGTGAAGGTGTACGAACCAGAAAAATATTTATTAATGAGGTTCAATTTTCAGCTTTCATTTCACAAATAGAGCCTAAAAATGTTGAGGAAGCTTTAACTGACAATGATTGGATAATAACTATGGAAGAAGAATTAAATCAATTTGAAAGAAATCAAGTTTGGGACTTAGTTCCCAGACCCAATGATCATCATGTCATTGGTTCAAAATGGGTGTTTAGGAACAAACTTGATGAATCCAGAATCATTGTCAGGAACAAAGCAAGATTGGTTGCAAAAGGATATAATTAAGAAGAAGGCACTGATTATGATGAAACTTATGCTCCCGTGGCAAGATTAGAAGCCATTCATGTATTACTTGCATTTCTTGTTTAATGGATTTCAAATTATTTTAAATGGATGTTAAAAGTGCTTTCTTAAATGGTTTTATCATGGAGGAGGTTTATGTTGAACAACCTCCAGGTTTTGAAGATATTTCTAAACCAAATTACGTTTATAAATTAAAGAAAGCTCTTTATGGTTTGAAGCAAGCTCCTAGAGCTTGGTATGAAAGATTACATAGTTTCTTAATCAACAAAAATTTTGTTAGAGGAAAAGTAGATACAACTCTATTTATTAAGCATTCAAAATCAAATATGTTAGTTGTGCAGATTTATGTTGATGACATTATCTTTGGTGCTACTAACAATGATCTTTGCCAAGAGTTTGCCAAGATGATGCAGGCAAAATTTGAAATGTCTATGATGGGAGAGCTAAATTTCTTTCTTGGACTTCAAATCAAGCAAAGAAAGAATGGCATGTTCATAAATCAGGCCAAATATCTCAGAGAGCTACTAAAGAAGTTTGGAATGTATCAATGCAAAAGTGCCGACACTCCTATGAGTTCAACAACACTCCTTGATGCTGATGTAAATGGAAAGGATTATGATATTAAAAGATACAGAAGAATGATTGGATCCTTAGTTTACCTCATAACAAGCAGGCCAGGCATTCAATTTAGTGTTGAAATGTGTGCTAGATATCAATCAGCTCCAAAGGAATCACATGCTGAAAATGTGAAAAGAATTTTCAGATATCTAGCTGGAACTATTGATCTTGGAATTTGGTATCCAAAAGGAGCAAATGATTAATTGATTGCATATTCAGATTCAGATCATGCTGGATACAAAACTGATAGGAAAATCACAAGTGGTCAATGTCAATTTCTTGGAGGTGCATTGGTTTCCTAGTTCAACAAAAAGTAATCAACTGTGTCATTATCATCAACAGAGGCTGAATATATTGCTGCTGCAAGTTACTGTGCTCAGGTTTTATGGATAAAGCAGTAACTCCAGGATTTAGGAATGGTGTTCAATGAAAATCCTATTCTAACAAGTCTAACATTCATTAATAGGTTTTATATTACTATGTGTCCATTTGAATTAGATAGAAGCTATTTTTTCAACGTGATTTACGGTGTAAGTATGTGTGACAAGTTTTATCTTAGCTCACGTCAACGTGGCTTTTGAACTTTTGTGCATACAAGTTTTATAACTTCCACTATTAAACATTTCAGAGTTCGATACCAGAAGGTAAGAGAAAGATGTCTTATCTTCTCTTTGCGTATGATTTTTGTACAAAATTGCAGCTAGTTTGATACTATTTACTTCGATTGACCCTCACCAATATAATAGTCATTGCTCTCTTGACCTCATTATTCAGCATATAATTAATTAATTATTGCTTCTTATGTCTTTTTTTCACATGATAGAAAACATTATGTGCATTCATCAGACCAGTTCTAAGAAAATTAAAATCCCAAATGGGTGGAAATAATATTTTGGTTTCAACCAAAAATTCTTGGAATATACTATGCTAACTTCTTCTACTAAACATGTTATGAAATTAAAAGAAGGTTTACCAAAAGTTCATGAAAATGAGTTGTATTTTTCACTTATCTTGACAGATCCCCACTTTTTCCCTCTCCATCTCTGTTTATAATACCACGCATGTATGCATTATATGCTATATATAAATAATCCGCGCACTAATATTTTTAGCTAATTTTTTCTTGATATTAATCTCATTTAAGATAATTTCTCATTCAATTTCTCTTGTAAACTCTTTAATACATACCTTGTAACTTTCACCTTTCAAAGAGAATATCATCAGGCAACTTTAATTTAAAGCTGCTGGAGAGTTGTCATCAATTAGACTAATTAAATACTAGGTTCAGGACTAAATGTAAAATTTTGTTTGTGGGATTAGAGGGAATACTTAACAAAACGTATATTATATTCAGGATTGGAATGAGTGCTTAACAATAACTGACAACTATCTTACGTCCGGTAATAAAGGGTTGGAGGTGAGAGGGGTGGCGTCTGGCCGGATGTGAGTGGCTCTTGGAGGGTCTTTAAAACCTCCCTCCTTACTTCCTTTAAAGCCCCATTTTTCATTCCAAGGAGTGTTTCCATTTTCCCTCATTCTCTCCTTTTCCTTCTCTGCTACGTGACCGTTCCATTTTTAAAACCCTTGTTACTTCGCCGCCGTTGCTCCCCGTCGCCCGAAGTGCGCCTCCAAACCCATGGTGTTGGCCATAGTGACGATGACAATGAGGAAAGGAAACATCCATACAAGAAGGAGGCTATTTGTGAGGAGCTTGAAGAAGGAGAGATACGAGATTCTGATGACGTGAGAGAACTTGTCACTAAAACTGCAGCACTTGTTGACGACAACGATGAAGAAGAAGAATCGGTTGAGGATATGGTTGGATGGAGCGACATGAATGACGCCGACGACGATGAAGATGACGAGGCTAGCGATGTACCCATCAGGTCGAAGAATGAGAAGGAATTACTTTCCTTTGTCCTGTTACTACGATCATATTAGAAATCTAGCATGGAGGAATATCTGAGTTCATCCTCATGAGGTCATTTCCTTTACATATAATAGACACCTGCGACCTTCGCTTTTAACTCATCAAACTCGAAGGAGAATAAACGTGCATATATACATATAATGTTTTTATTCCAAGTTCATTACCTTCTGCTTTATCTGCCTGTTCACTTTGGCCAAATCGTCAACCTACAGAGAATTGGCAAAATGGTTATAAATTATTAAAATGTTTGGAGTTGCATATATAATTAAAAGGAAGTAATAATTAACATGAACAAGTAAACTTGATAGATTATCCTTTAGGAAATCAACCAGAAATCGGTAGCAGTATTGAAAAATGTTTTGAATTTCAACTGAACTAATTAACTACGATGGTTATAATGCGTGTTAGAATATGTGCACATGCATGGACAAGAGATTAGTGATCTAATAAGGTGGAGATTCTGTACGTACGTACGTATGTATTTGTACCATAATTTGATTCACACGATTAAGTCCCATAAGTCAAGCTTTTTCTCCAGCTTCAGCAAATCATCGAGGTTGAGTCCTTCAAGAACCTCACCCTTCAGCTGCCTGCTCAATATTGTGTGTGTGTGTGGACGAAATTAAACTGATGGCGTTTTCAAATAATGCCATTTAATTCACAGAACACATTCTCTGATGAGGAAAGTAAAATAGCCTCAAGTTCATTGTGTGTTTAGTTTCTTTAGTGTTCACCTAACTGCTTCCAGATAATAAGATTGAGGAAAATTGATTAGGCGAGGCACCACACATGGTTGGAACTAACACAACGACGTTGAATATTTCACAGATTATGGGCGCTAAAGTCGTTGTGGAGGGACTGGAGAAGCATGACCCTCTTGACGAGGGTTCTATTCTATGGATGCCTGAAAGCAGAGCACCGCTGGGATTTGTTGATGAAGTCTTTGGACCTGTCAGAAATCCTTATTAAGTTGTGAGATATGATTCTGAAAATGAAGTCCAGCATCTAATGAACGTGACTGCACAATATTCCTAACGTTTCTAGCAAAGCTGGAGAACTTTCTTTTGTAATACTGAATTCACATTGTTCAATAAGGGAAAAAGTGGAAATTTTTTCGATTTATGATATATTAAATGATTTAACTGTTATCTTGTAATTATCGTGAATTACTTAAACTTATTCACATAAAATTTTGATGATGTAACTTATCATGAGTAGGGACAAAAATTTTCTCCTCTGTCCGCGCCGGAGAGATAGGACCATATAGGAGTACGTAGGAGGGATGGGTTATTGCGGTTAAATCGATTTTGAATTGCTAATTTGCTATACCGAAATATAAGTATAAATGAGTAGATTCAAGAATTGAAGTTATGGTGACTTGGGACTCTAACAATGCACAGTAGAGAGGCATTTCTCAGTAGGTTTTGAATGTTGAACACTAAGATCGATTGTTGACATGAATGCCACCGCTTTGTGATGCTGTATCTGCCTATCAACTTCAACCTTTATTTATTACTACTAACAATTAGATCTTTCATATATACTTACTTAACAGTAGCACACTCTTTAAGATAGGGTTGATTAAGTATGAGTTATATTCCTGAAGTCTTATTTATTCATAGGGAAAATTAATGCATGTATCTGTGAGAATTAATGCATGATAAAGGTATAATGTTGTGGTCATGCAGATCAATCATTTTAAAAAGGAAAGTCCTATAAGGACTATATTATAATTTGTTGCATTCCAATTATTTATTTCATTTTTACAAGGATGATGGCTAATATAGATAAACATTAAACAAGAATATAGCTGACACTCTCAAGCTACTTATTTTTTTGGCAGACCAAAACACTACATAATAAATCTAGAGACAATAAATTTCTTTGATCATAAACCACAAATTTAATAAAATAAGATGAAATAGAATGAAAGACTTCGTAGAACTTAATATTCCTTCTAATATTCGCCATCACCATGAACAAATTAGAAAGAAAACACATTAAAGAAAATCATAAGAAAAATTTGTTTTTTTAAACACCTAATTTATTAGCCATTTTAATTTTTTAGACCCATCACTTATCGACCTCCTCATGATCAGCATACAAGAGCCAAGATCGTTAAAATTTGTCTCTCTTGTTTTACTGCATTTATCATATGAGGTAACACTGACTTTTTTTAAAAAAAAATAAAAGGTTTAATTTTCACGTTTATGACAGATATTTTTAGGTTTCCCTGTTCTCATGTTAAACCAAAAGGATGAAAACCTTTGTTTGGTTTGAGAGGGAAACAGTGTGGAGAAAGAAGGATAAAATTTAACAAATTTGATTCTTAAGAAAATAAGTGGATTTATAAAATTTTAATAAAGAAAACAACTAAAGAAAATTAGTTGATAATTTTCAAAACCAAATCTTCATTTTTTTCTTCAAAAAAATCGAACTCATTAAAATTATCCTCAAACCAAACAAAAGGTCAAGAAATTCAGAGCGTGCATAAGTGTAATAAAGTAATAAATTACCTGACATATAAATGAGTTGTATCTAATTATTCATCACGAACAGCATGGCGTGCAAGAGGTGATGTCTTGCTCGGTTTTGGATTTGAAGGACCAGTGGCTTGGTAAGTATCATCACCAATAGCATGGTTTGCAACAATATCTTTTTTATCCTTTTCTCGGCTTGAATCTTCAAAAGAGCCCATATAAGAATCACCAGTCCCTACAAGAACTTTATTATTGTTTTGACGTTTCCCAGAATCACTCATTTTCGTCAACAACAAATTAAGTATAGAAACACTAAATATTTTGGGATTTGTGATCCTATTCTTATTTTTACCATTGTTCACTAAACCGGACCGGACCGGCCGGTTCGAACCGGAAACCGGCGAACCGGCCTCCAGACCGGTCCGGTTAGCAATTTGACCCCGGTTTGGGGTCGAACCGGTCAACCCAGTCTAATCCAGGGTGAACCGGGATCAACCCGGCCGGGTTAGTGGGTTGACCGGGTTGGTCTTTTTTTCTTTTTTTCTTTTTTTAATTTTTCATTTAAAAATAAAATAATAAATTGTTAATATGAAATTTAAAAAATAAAAAACAGAATTCCTTCTCATATACACACAATGTCGCATTTGCATATATTCATCTTCTTTTTAATTAGTTTTTAAAATGATGAATTATTTTAAAATTTCAAATTTGAAGGTTAAAAAATAAAAAACAGAACCACTTGTCATATATATTTTGATATTTTGTTAGGATGAATATTTTAAAATTATAAATAATGTTGGAGAATATATAACGTACAAGTATATGATTAGTTTAGTAATTTGTACTTTATTAATAATAGAATTTACTGTTTAATTTTTAGAATTTTCAATTTTGGATAGTTTGATTGTGTCAATGTGTGATAATATTTATTTTTTTAATTTTTTATTTCTCACCGGTTTGACCCCCGGTTTGACTCCGGTCTGACCCACTGACCCTTGACCCGTTGCCTTGTCCAGTTCAGTCACCGGTCCGGTTTCCTGTACCTTGATTTTTACTCTGTGCCTTCAATTGTGGAATGTGATGTTCTATTTATAAAGATCTTAGACGCGTATGTATGTGTAGCCGTGTAGGTGAACATTTTTGTGAAATTTTTTCTGCATTTCTTCAGAGTTT